>JAXASZ010000526.1:0-21711 GCA_038407095.1 Ceratocystis destructans
CCTACCAACAGTTTGATCAGGCAGAGATTTTGCCATGAAGAGCCGAAGTGGGTTAAAGTGAAGCCAAAGGTTGAGAGAGATTGGAACGCTTGTCTGCAGACTCTTGAGGGCCATAGCCATTGGGTCAGATCAGTGGCCTTCTCAAACGATGGACAGCGACTGGCATCAGGGTCTGATGACAAGACAGTCAAGATCTGGGATGCGACTTCTGGTGCGTGTCTGCAGACTCTTGAGGGCCATGGCAAATATGTCAGATCCGTGGTTTTCTCAAATGATGGACAGCTACTGGCAACAGGGTCTGTAGATCGTACAGTCAAGATCTGGGATGCGACTTCTGGTGCGTGTCTGCAGACTTTTAAGGGCCATGATGAAGCGGTGTGGTATGTGGATTTTTCGAATGATGGACAGCTACTCGCATCAGGATCTGCAGACAGCACAGTGAAGGTCTGGGATGCGACTTCTGGTACGTGTCTGCAGACTCTTGAGGGCCATTATTATGGTGTGTCATCTGTGGCTTTTTCAAATGATGGACAGCGACTGGCATCAGGGTCTGATGACAAGACAGTCAAGATCTGGGATGTGACTTCAGGTGCGTGTCTGCAGACTTTTAAGGGCCATGATAAGCCGGTGACATCAGTGGTTTTCTCGAATGACGGACAGCGACTGGCATCAGCGTCTTGGGACAATACAGTCAATATCTGGGATGCGATTTCTGGTGCGTGTCTGCGGACGCTTAAGGGCCATGATGGATCGGTGTGGCATGTGGCTTTTTCGAATGATGGACAGCGACTGGCATCAGGATCTGCAGACAGAACAGTCAAGATCTGGGATGCGACTTTTGGTGCGTGTCTACAGACTCTTGAGGGCCATGATGGAGCGGTGACATCAGTGATTTTCTCAAATGATGGACAGCGAATGGCATCAGGGTCTGCAGACCGCACAGTCAAGATCTGGGATACGACTTCTGGTGCGTGTCTGCAGACTTTTGAGGGCCATGATGAGCCGATGACATCAGTGGTTTTCTCGAATGATGGACAGCGACTGGCATCAGCGTCTTGGGACAATACAGTCAAGATCTGGGATGCGACTTCTGGTGCGTGTCTGCAGACTCTTGAGGGCCATGATAGAGCGGTAACATCAGTGGTTTTCTCGAATGATAGACAGCGTCTGGCATCAGGGTCACAGGACAACACAGTCAAGATCTGGGATGCGACTTCTGGTACGTGTCTGCAGACTCTTGAGGGCGATGATCGGCCGGTGACATCAGTGGTTTTCTCAAATGATGGACAGCAACTGGCATCAGGGTCTTCGGACAGAACAGTCAAGATCTGGAATGCGACTTCTGGTGCGTGTCTGCAGACTCTTAACGGCCATGATGAATCGGCGTGGCATGTGGCTTTCTCAAATGATGGACAGCTACTGGCATCAGGGTCTGATGACAAGACAGTCAAGATCTGGGATGCAACTTCTGGTGCGTGTCTGCAGACTCTTGAGGGCCATGATAGGGCGGTAACATCAGTGCTTTTTTCAAATGATAGACAGCGACTGGCATCAGGGTCACAGGACAACACAGTCAAGATCTGGGATGCGACTTCTGGTGCATGTCTGCAGACTCTTGAGGGCCATGATAGAGCGGTGACATCAGTGGTTTTTTCAAATGATGGACAGCGATTGGCATCAGGGTCTGCAGACCGCACAGTCAAGATCTGGGATGCGACTTCTGGTGCGTGTCTGCACACTCTTGAGGGCCATAGCGATTATGTTACATCAGTGGTTTTCTCAAATGATGGAGAGCGGCTCGCTTCAGGGCCATTATTTGGCCAAGCCTCTGTGCGTCACTCTAGATCCTGCCTTTACAGCCACAGCATGGATAAGGCTTGGATTTTGGAGAATGGACAAAGGATCCTTTGGCTGCCATCATGGACTCGTCCTAGTAAGTTCGCATCGGCTCACGCCAAAATTGCGTTAGGTACCACCACTGGCCGTGTCATAATCATCGGAGCTTATGCCCGGCAACTAGCTTGAGTATTCTGATATGAAAGCGAAGGGTCCCAGGATAGAGTTTGGCATTGTATCATAGATCTTGTGTTTGAATTTGAATTGAATATATTTTACGTCTACTGGAATCACTAAGATCACACGAAGCGTATCCAAGGCTCTGCATTCTCGTAAAGAGGTCTGCCATCAAGAGCATCCACAGGATTAGTGAAGCTAGTGGTCCTCGAGGTAAGTTATCTCCGACCCTACTTTCCACTGGGACTTCTCCCTCGACGGATAGGCTCACTCGCCTATCCGTTAAGAAGGAGGCCACCCACTTGCAAAGGGGCTCTGGCCACTCCTGGTTTCTCAGCCTTGTAGTTGTCCCGTCATTTATTGTTATCGTTATTGTATTATTTTACGTCTACCGAGTGTTATTTTGCAGCAAAACGACGGCGTGCTCCGGATGGAAGCTGCTGGTTGATGTCATCTTCCAGCAACATCCGGGCGGTCAGCAGTTCCAGGTTTGCTTAGACTTGAGTTTCTCCTATGACCTTTTAGGGTCTGGCGCTCAGGCCAGGAGAGCTCTCGATCCAGCATAGCCCTAGGGCGTGCTGTGGGTTTCGAGGATTTGATATCTGGTTTCTTTTGTAGCCGGCAACCGCGTGATAGAAAATAGTCTTAGAAGCCACCGGCTATCGGTACGGGGGTCCGCCCATGGCAAAGAAACCTGAGAGGATATATGGATGATAGGCTATGGATTGTAGAAGTAAAGTCTCTAGATCAGAGCATTGAAGGCCTACGCAAAGTTATGGAAATAACATCGCGCTGATGCCACGGCAACGGCCTGACCTTGGACCACAACAAGACCAGCCTACTGCACCGGAAGACCAAAAGCTCTGTGGCCCAAAATCCGGACCTAGAGGTCTCCGGAGTCCCAACGATGAAGGCAACTCCGCTGGGAGACGCGCTCCAATGGCTCGGAGCCCTTTTCGACAGGAGGCTAAGCTTTAACGCACATGCGAAACATGTGGCCAACAAGATGGAAAGGCTCACGCACAGCCTCCGGATCCTCAAAGGATGCAAACATGGCGCCCCTGCGAACGAGATAGTGCTAGTGATAAGGACATGTCTGATCCCCTTCATAGCCTATGCAGCGGCCACTTAGTGGACGCCACAGAAATAGGGAAACACAGGGAAAGCGGAAAAAATAGGCAAACCCCTGAGAAGGGCTCTGCTAGCTGCGCTACCGGTGTATAAGACAACGCCGTCCTCACTTTTACACATGGAGGCCGGAGTCCCACCGCCCGAGCAGGTTCTGCGAGACGTAGATGGTTTCTCCTCCATCTCCGTGCTCCTGCGAGGCTGAAGCGGTGTTCAGTTGCCTGTTTTTGACATACTAACTTAGACTGGGCGTCTGCCAGCGCGTTCGTTGCCTTTTATGCCCATGTGTCCTGGGACCCATAGCACTCTGGCGCGCCTTACGGGTGTGTTGTCTGTCCAGGCTTTCAGGAGTCGTCTTGATTTGAATATATTTAACGTCTACTGGAATCACTAAGATCAAACGACACCGGATTGGTTACCAGACAGAATTAACCCTCCGCAAGGCTGACCACCGATTTCGGGCGAGAGAAGCACGTATGCTCCCAAGCAAGCTTGTGACTCGCCTTCCTCCTGTAGTCGTCACAAAAAAGAAAAACAAAGAAAAACAAAGAAAAACAAAGAAAAACAAAGAAAAACAAAGAAAAACAAAGAAAAAAAAAGAAAAAAAAAGAAAAAAAAAAGTTGCCCACACTACAATTTCTACGATGGTTAGGCAAAAAATTGTAAGTCACCAATGGCTTCGCTCGCTTAGCTCAGTTGGTTAGAGCGTCGTACTAATATTCAATCAGTGAATATCAAGTGATGCGAAGGTCGCCAGTTCGACCCTGGTAGTGAGCATTTCTTTTTGCTATAAACGTCTGTCTCTATCCTTTTGGTTTTTTTTCTTCTTCGTTTTCTTACACTTGGCCTATCTATCTTCTCTTCCATCCATCCTGACGTACTCTGCCAGTAAATAGGGGAGCACGAATAAAATGGACAAGGGCAGGAGGAGATGTCGAAGAGGCCTGGATGTGGGAGTGGAGGGCCTCTTCTCCTAACGCTCAAGGCCAAATAAAAATGCGGCAACCGCCTCGCCGAACAGAGGACAAAACCGACGTACTCCGCCAGGGACGAAACCCTGAGCCGATAGCCGTTGGCCTCCTAGACTAGATTATCCCATAGGCAGGGCGCCACAAGCCAAAAACACCAGGTACACAATCCTGGAAACACACCCAGCAGGGAAGCCTTCGGGCAGAGTCTGACGAAAAAGCCTCCTGGCCGTAAGGCCGGACCCTAAAAAGTCATAGGAAAAGCTCAAATCGGACTCACACCTGCAACTGCTGACTGCCCGGAAAAGGTAACGGAGGACGACATCTTCTTAGCCTCGCCCGTCCAGAACATGCCGTCGTATTGCTACATAAAACCAGTAGGTAGACATTAAATAGAACAAGCGAACAAACAATCTTCCATCTATCTATCCTTCAAGCTCAGCTTTCGCTTCGTATCTTCATGCCTTTCCTTGCCCCTCCCTCCCGCACTTCTTCCTTCTTAGGTTCAGACCCCTACGAATTCCAGCCTGTTGGTACATGACCCGCATCCATGATCTTTCACTCCATGAGACGTCGAAACGTCAACTATTCTCTTCCTGTCCTATTTAGCTTTGAATGGAACGCTTTAGAAATCCAAGGATACTACACTGTTCTACTCCATATCTACCAATACACATGCCCACCGCTACTGCTTTGTTGAAACTATTGCAGAAATGCCATTTGCCAATGAATAGATTAGCCTATGCTATAAGTTATATGTGCCCTACCAGGCTAGCTAGCACATGATCTACAAACCAGAAGAGACTCCTAGGATATCAAAAAGCTACAAACACTTTTTAGTCGATGGCCCGCCTACGTATGACGTATGCCCTCACACAACCAATCCCTCAGTTCGTACAAGAACACTGCGGAAATTCTTTAATAAACGCTAGAAAAGCAAAAATAAAATCACCATATGACGCTATTTGACTGTGTTTCAAGTATAAAACTCTCTCACCGGGGATATAGATTGACACAAGCACTCACGTATGAATATCAATCTCCCCACGCTGTGTGCGATGGCCGAACATAGAACGTAGATGGATTCGGTGACATGGTCTGCCTTGAAGTTGGAGGCAGCGCTTTGTATCGCCGCGAAAGCTTATTGCGGCACTTTTCATATGTCAATTTTGGTTCAGGTTTTAGTGGACGCTGTTGACTGCGCTCGAGTTCGTTCTCACGTTCACGCTCACGCTCACGCTCACGTTCACGCTCATGCTCGATCTCTCGTTCTCGTTCTCGTTCTCGGTTGAATCCAGGATCATTTCGTCTCCTAGGCTGATGTGAAAACTCATGGCTGTGCTGGAGTGGAGGAAGTACATGTGAACGTGGTGGCCCTGGGTAGGCATACCAGTTTTGGTGGTTCTTTTCATAATGTTGATATGGCAAATAAGGCGTCGAGCTCCCGAACGTGGCAGGCGGCATGTGTGGTGTATGCGGGTTCGTCCACTCGCCATTGTCGTGCATTCCGGGCTGCGGCGCAACAGGACGTTGGAATTCGTCTTGGTAACATGGAGGACCTACATTACGAATTGCCTCACTGCCGGTGGCATGGAAGGGTGGAGGACGGGCAGCAATAGGAGCGCCATTGGAGGGCTGGTGGTACTGTTGTGCCTGCTGGTGTTCCAGTTCTTGTTGGGCCTTATAGTCATGGGGACGGTACGGTTGTGCGTATGCTCGGTTGTCAATATCGATCGGGTGCTGACGTGAGCCGTGCTCAAATTGGGACGTCCTGGAGCCTAAGGTATTGGATGAGTGATGAAATTGGCTATACTCATGCGGAGGAGGGCGTAGGGGTCGGCGGAAATTCGATGGACTAGGATTATCCACCGGCCAAAATGGCGGCTGGCTTTCACTTTGCCAGATTGGATATCTATTATATTCCGAGTGTCTGCTACTGTAAGGGCCAGAAGGAGAATATCCCATGGCTCTCCGACGTTTTGGATAAGGTGCATCATTCCATGGCCTCGTTGGAAAAGTAGTAGAACCCGATCCGTGATATCGGGGAGAATCATCACTATTGTTATCATAAGATCGTTTGCCATTAGAATTAACAGGGTGCCCATGGGAGATTTCGTTGGAAGTGGCCAGAGGCTGAGCAGGAGACGTCTCAATAGAGGGCACGGCAAGTTCCTGCGCTGGTATCGCTGAGTCTGCCTGAGTAGCTACCGTGGGTCTGGGTTGCACTACAGGCAAAGAAGACTCTAACTGTCTCTGATCTGTTGGCTGTGAAAAGACGCCAGCGTCTTGTTGTTTAGTGTCTTGAGGTATGGCAGTAGTAGAAGGACCAGCTGTAGTATTAGGGGCGGTGCTAGTAGCATCCACATCCACAGAAGAAGCTACCGCCCTCTCGATGGTTGACGGAACAGTGTCTTTAGGTAAAGAGCTAACATGAACAGTAGATGATGCAACGGCCGCGGCATGTATTGGAACAGAAATGGGCATTTGTATATGATCATCCGAGTTCGCAGAAGTTGATGTAGGCCGTGGTGGGGGTCCAACTCTGTAAAGCACTTCACGCACTGGGACATTACGTGAAGCTCCAAGACCATTCCGGTGTCGGTCGAGTGCAGAATTCCAGGCATCGCGTAAGCGAGCGTTGGCGTATCTGTAGCGCGTTATTCTATCGGGGTGATGACTCCGGCTGGTGGATGTTACTTTGGGAGGCGAGCGGGGTTTGCGTTGACCATGATAGTTTACACTAGCAGGCGAAGACAGAAGAATCGGTTGGTTTTGGGATGAGCCCGCAGAGCTCAAAGTAACGTGGTGTGAAGTTTGAGAGGCAGGCTGGGACATAGGATTTGCTAGCTGTGCTGTCGCGGCATCAACATTGATATGGCTATTCTTGCCGTTCTCGCCAATCTCAATGATGTCGATAGCATCATCATCACTATTGTCATCATCATCAGTGCTCAGCTCCCCGTCGTCCTCATCATCTGAGATGATGACAACCTCACGAAGAATCTCGTCGAGACTATCACGACCGTTTTCTTCATCGCCTCTCCACTGCACAAGCACATCTAGACAGGGTTTTTCAACGGCTTTTCTGGCACGCGTCCACGTGGTCTCGCGGAGAAGTTCGTCATATCGTGTGTGATTGTGTCGGATGTGAGACAAAACAGCAAGTTGTACTCTCCGGGAAAGAGAAAGGTCTGTCTGAAGACCAACCACTGGCACGCCATTATATGTAGAACCCTAAGACAGAGAATTAGTATACGTGGGCAGCAGAAACTATTGTTGAAAGGGAGACAAACCAGCTGAAAGGAATAGTCAATGATTTCTTGACGATCAGTGTTTGGGATTCTAGGGAACAAATCACGAAGCGCAGCATCAGCTTGTGCATCTATAAGCTCCTGTGTTTCTGGTAAGGCATCAGTAACAATGGATGTTCCCTTATAGCCCAACTTTTTCCTGGCTTCTTCGATGATGGTTTGGCGGACGTGGTGACCCATGCGGTTCATATGTACTGAAAGTTCATTTTGGTGCGCTTTACTATTCTAGCAAAGTGATAGTAATAGTGGTTAGCTGAAGTGTAGCTAGGGACACTATGAGACGAAGTGACGGGCAGAGATGGACATACTGATACAACAAATATTATGGCGGCTTTTTCGCGAGAGATGTCTTTACATAGAGTAGTGAGCTCGGGGTTGCCAATAGGGACAAACTCAAAGCCAGCCGGTGGTGTGGTATTAAAGGTAACCTGTAGGGAGGGAAGAAGGGGACAAATACCAGGTTAGTTTTTGTTCGTGATCACAGAGACAGAGAGAGGATAACACACCTCAAGCTCAAGCTTCTTCTGTTTTTTGTCAACATTATCGACGATTTCAATATATGACTGATGTTTTAGTTGGGGGACGGCCTTCTTGGCAACAAGATTTTGTAACACAACATCTTCCCGATCACTACCGCCGCCAGCACCGCTACGGTGATTTTGTTGATATCGCCGGGATTTATTATGCGAGTGAGGCTTCCCGGAGCCAGTGGCCTTTCTCTTGTAAGGTCCACCGTCTTTGTGTTTTCCTTTTCCAACCATTATAGCCCAGTATGCATGTTAATTTGTATGATTGATAAGCTGGGCAGCAAGAGAGAATGAGGTAAGAAGGGACTAGAAAGGACTAGCCTGTTGTATGTTGTAGGAATGGCGGGATGATACGTCTTTAATAGAGACTAAAGTCAGACAGCGCAAGCCAAGGAAGAGAGAGGGAGGCGAGCTAGATAAACAGGTAGGCGTGCGTACAGATGAATGATTGAGCGACGACGACTAGGGGAGCAGGTTGTATTGTATGTATGCGTGTCGAGTTCAGGGAGAGAAGAGAAGAATGAAAAAGGTAGAAGAGCCGGGGGGGGGGGGCGGGGGGGTGGTTGTGGGTGAGGGGTGGGGCCGGGGAACACTCAAAACGTTGTGCTTATTGTCTATGGATTGGGTCTTTAAGGTGAAAGTGACCAGTGCAATGGGCGTACGATTTATTGTAGACAGGCTACAGGGAGCAAAACAAGACAAGACAGACAAAAAGCCAACAGGCGGCAGTGCCTCGTTACGCTGTTGGTGTTGAGGTTGTGGTCGCTTGTTCTTGCTTGCTGTTGGTATCCGTGATCAGGAGCACACTTAGCCAATATCGGCGGCAAAATCAGGCATCCAGAAGTTGGAGGTCATAAAACGGCGTGCAAATAGGAATGGAAAAGATACGGCACACAGATGCAGCTGCAGATGCAGGCGTAGGCGCAAGATGCAACACTTCAAGTGCGACAACTCCTTGTCTATAGTACGTAGGTATAGCAAAGCGGCAGGAAAGAAAAGACAAAAAAGAGAAAAAAAAAAAAGAGAGGGAAAACAACAGGGAAAAAGGAAAGCCGATACTATATAGAAGCCCGATTAATACAAAAGGCTGTTTTTCGTTGCTCCTCCTGCAAAGAATGGGCAAAGAATGGGGAGTTTGAAAGGGAGAGGAAAATGAGGGAATGGGAGAAGAGCTAGTCCTGCACTATGTGGCTAGGCCCTCCATATAGGGAATATAAGGGGACGAGGAGGTAGGGGTGGCTGTCAAGCCAAAGGAATACCCCAACTCAGCAAGCGAGGCTCAAGAGGGCAAAATGGAGATATAGCAGACAACTTTTATATGTGACTGACCGGCCGTGTGCCTGTCGTGGAGAGAATAAGGTTCCAAGCTAGTGGGCGTGGAAGAGCACGACAACGATGGAAATAAAAAGGGTGATGCCGATGGTGATGATAGGCCTCCGTCAACAAGGTCGATATTGGAAAGGTTGGTTGGGCAATGATGCGATGAAGGCAGCGGTAATCACCGCAATGCAAGACTAATATTCGGGGTCTCTATTTGGCTTACTATAAATTTGCAGTATAGTAGCCAAGTCACACAACTAACGACGACCGATTCAAAGAGTAGAGGGGAAGTCGAAAAGATATGAGGCCACGATAAGAAGCAGATGAAATAGAACAGGAGCGACTAGGATAAAAATGCGCTGATCGGACAAATCGAGTTCTGACAACGGTTAGTAACCACGAGTTTGAGTGATTCAATTTTGACGAGCCTGAAGAGGAAAGTAAAATCAGCTCAAAAAGGCACTAAAAAGAAACACGGATTTTTAAAGCAAGTCCAGCGGCGAAAAATAAGAAATCAAGAATCTGACGACGATGGGCGTTTCGTTTATCCCCTCATATATTGAAGGACAGACGAGATGTAGAGGAGAGAGAAAAATTCCACAGAGGGGACGCGCGAAAATCGGGCCTTGCAAAGGCGAGAATGCTTTATTCTAAATCAGTAATGAAAAAAAAAAGGAGAATTTTTTTGCTCTGGAATCGAATCAAAGCGGCGGCCCGTCGTCCAAATGAGGAGAACGATGAAAGTAAAGAAAGCAAGGAGAGAGGGGCGGACGCTTGGCTGGCCTCGAAAAAGAAATCTAGAAATTTAAGCAAAAGAAGAATGGTGCACTTGATAATGGGCAAAGTAGTGGTGGTGTGGTGTTGATGATTCAACTAGCCTTAGAAAGTGAATATCACAGCCTTATGGGAGGGGACGCAAGAAAGATTTCAAATTCTCAGCCTTGTGCTTAACCAGATGCTACGCCGAGTGAAAAAAATTTTCATAACCGTCTACTATTTATCGAAAGTCCAGTCTTTTCTCCCCTTTTTTCTATGATTTTTTCTTCATGAGACCACACGATATAGCTCGAAGCAAATGATAAGAACCACAATCTTGAAGAGGAGTATAAACAACAAATCGAAAAGCTGCAAGAAAGCTGGCAAGCAAGCAAGAACCACAATTATCTTGAGACAGATACACGTACACGCACTCATAGACACACATCTCGACCTGCCCAGACCCGTCTTCCCCCGCGTCCCTTCAACGCCGCCATACACACACAAGACCGAAGAAAAAATGAGGCAACAAATCCGAAAGAAAACCAAACAAACACAAAGTCTGGAGAAGAAGCTGTGTGCATGATGCGGTTGCATACGCGAAAAGCACGGCGACCCTCTTTTATGCTTCATAGCAACTTCGCTGGCAGCAGAGGTGAAATGGAGGAAATATAGAGAGAAAATGCAAAACAAGACGACCGGCTATGGACAACAAACAACAGGCAGACAAACACCAAAAATAAGAGCACACAAGAGAACAAGGGCGAGGGGCCAGGAGCGGGCAGCTGAAGCCGAGAAGCACGAAATAAGTCATGGTCAAAGTCGGCAGGTGCAAGCCCCGTGAGAACACGCACGAACAACATGCATGCACACAAGACACATAAGACACAAGATACGGTCGTTAGCCCGTGCCGTTCTGCATTGCCTTGTCCTTTCCCTGCCCTGTCTTTTTTTCCGGCCGCCTGCCTGCCTTGTCATGTCCTGTCTTGCAGAACAGCGGTGATGCCCTGTCTTGTCTTGTCCTAACTGCCCCTCTGTCTCCCTGGCCGATTGCGTCAGGCCATGTTCCGTGCTCCCTCTGTCTCTCCTACTTAGTCCCTCGCACTAGAGAGGTTTTCGTGGCCTTTCCTTCAACCTCGCTCTCTTTACTCTTGTGCTCACCGCAGATCGACATTTTGTCGTCTGCATGCTGTCTGCATGCTGCTACACCAAGTCACTAAGAACCAACCTCTCTTAAGTCACAAAACCTCCGTCCGCATGCCACACCCAACCCATCAAACGAAAAGCTCAAAATCCATCCCTGCCCAATCACAGCCCGACCGGAACAAGGCGTTGCGCTGCATTGCGTTGTGTTGCGTTGCGTGATGGGTGCCCCCATTACCTTGTTGATTGGAAAGTGCTGTACTGTTGGTTCCTTTGCCATGGTCGATGTATCTATAACAGAGTGTTCAGTTCACAAACAACAATCGCAAACACACAAAAACTCCACGGTTCGTTTCTGCCTTCGGCTTTGATTGGTGAAACAAAACAAAAACGTCATCGATAGATTTGAAGGGTTAAGCTAATGTGGAAGCCATCCCACTAGGGTTTAAATCCAACCCAGTGTCGCACAGACCAGGCTTTCATGTCGTCTTACCTTGGTCACTATAATCAACTTGCTGTCAAAGTCCCTCGTTCTCCACGTTGCTTCTTCTCTTTTCCTTGACTTGCGTTTGCTTCATTGCTGACGCTTAGCAAATGGAAACAACCAAACAACATGGACAGAGGTTGGCTGCTCCAGATCTGGCTCTGGTCCAGTCTAGCTCACCTCCCGTCCAACATTTCCCCTCATGTATACGCATTAACAACTCGGACAGACGCGGTTTTTTCTACATTTCGTTGATAGACTCCACGTGCAGGCGCATATGGAGGGGCGAGTTATAAGTGCCCTTTCTTCCCTCCTTCTATAGCCTCTTTCACATTTTGTTGTCTCCTCTGTCTCGGCCGGCGCTTTTTCTCTTAGTTGGGCCTTCACTTATCTTCCTTCTTTACCCCCACGGCATTATCGATCCTTTTTTACTTACATGTATTTTTCTTTTGGCTCTACCATGGATGGATGCATCGGGAACGTCTTTTCGCCCTTGTTGTGCATGTGAACACCACATAAGAGCACCTACTTGGCTACTACACGCGATCCATATCGGCCCAATGGGGGAAATTGACGTCAAAACCGTTACAGAGAGGCAACTTGGGAACTAAAGATCAAAACAACGAGAACAATAGCCTTGTGAGCCAGTAACCGAAGTGTAAGCCAGCAACAATGTGTAGGTGTATATTGTTTAATGATTTGCTCGTTTATGTTATATATAAAATCAACCAGGACCTAAAAAAAGAAACGCGGGTATGTGAAGTCTATGGATATGAATAGCGGAAAAAAAAAGCAACTTCTAGAAAAAAGGAGAAAAGTCTGACCGCTTATGTGGCATGCAATAAACAACAAGAAAACAGATCAAGAGGTAATAGTAGTACAATATACCCATCTCTTCCCCCAACGCAACGCATGTGATTTGGGGAGAGAGGGGGTGGGGAGGGGGGGAGGGGGGATATGCTTTAGGGCCACAAAAGAACCTCCAAAGTTAGAGAAGAAGGAAGAAGAAACTGAAGCAAAGTGAAATAGAAATAGAAAGGACGGACAATCAGCATCAGTTCGGTAGGCAAGCTGGCAGCATACGGGAAGCAGGCATCCAGGCTAATTGGAGGGAAAGGATGCAAAAAGACCAAGTGGTAGAGCCTAACGAAGACGCACCTCTTGGTCTAGTTCTCTGGTCTGGTCTGGTCTAGACCCGGCCTGACATAGGCCAAACGCCTCGGCCTGCAAGCAACATGAGCTGCCCATGATAAGGAGG
Source organism: Ceratocystis destructans (assembly GCA_038407095.1). Taxonomy (NCBI): domain Eukaryota; kingdom Fungi; phylum Ascomycota; class Sordariomycetes; order Microascales; family Ceratocystidaceae; genus Ceratocystis; species Ceratocystis destructans. Next base: position 12,909 of record JAXASZ010000526.1, read on the forward strand.
GTCGCTACTCAGCCCGCACACGTCCATGTAATAGGTGCAATGTCGTGTTGATCGAATGCTGTACAGAAACAAGGCGAATAGGGACGTAAATCAACAGGTGCCAAGCAGTTGAAGCCTAAAAGCCCTATTCTATGTCCGTTCAGCTCTGGCTTACCGAGTTTAGAGCGAATCGAATCAGCTTAAGCCAGGTCAGGTCAGCCTAGTTTACGGGCCTCGTCCTGGCTTAGGCCCTTGGAAATATCCTTCTTGATACCCTCAAAAAAGGTAAAGAATACTGCGTTTACAACTGCTGAGCGGGTGATGGACACGCCTAGACCACGATACATGTTGCGCTTGAAGAATTGCACGCGTGGCGCAGGAGGAACCTTCTCGCCGCGCAACGACGTTAGCGAGTTGCGCTGGTATATGCTTTTGACCGAATCGACGGGGTAGATGACGGCCCATGAGAGAACACCGCAAAGCCCACCGGCTACAGCAACAGACAACTTGTTGTTGTCTGGATTGCTGCCAAAGATGCTTGAGGTTATTTGCTTGCCAGACTCGTAGACCATGAAGTACACGCCGGTGCCGATGGTGTCGCGCACTAAGAGGCCACAAAGTAAGCCGGGTTAGTAAATTGGTTACCACGAGAAAAGGAAATAGACAAAAAAGGTTGCTAGTATCCTTCTAAGGAGAAACCAAGGTGAATGTCGAGCATACCAAGATGTAAGTTAAACCCAGTGTACAAGCCCAGAGGCCCACGATTTCGAAGGATATGAGCCATAGTCTGAAACGTCCCCTTGTTTTTGTAGCTCTCGGCCAGTCTCTTCTTCTCACTATCGCCTGTCTGTCCGACCTTTGCTGCCAACAGAACCGATACTTGAGCGCTGAGCTTGGTCAATTCAAATGGACAGGCCATGAACGAAACCATCGCTCCGGCCGTTGCGCCCGAGGCGCCGAAGCAGGCAATTGTATAAGGGTTAGGGTATGCACCGGGCCTTGCTGCATGATCAAGCACGTTGTAGTTGAATACTTTTTCAAAGAGCGATGAGTAAAACTTCTTGGCGCGTGTATACACGGAGAAGGAACATGTGCGGACGACGGTAACACTCATAACGGGAGCAGCGACGCCTGTATTGCAGTAAATGAGGGGCGGCGTTGGTTAGTACAATGACCAGAGGGGAAAACAGCCATAGGATTGACACAACCAACGAGAACGAGGTCATGAACCTGAGCTGAAAGAACGGGAGCCAGCCAGCTACACACCTCGAAAGAAGCCGCGCAGTTTTTCCGATTTATATGTCTGGCGGGCGCACTCGGCGACACTAGGATAGCGATACGTCTGCATCCGAGTCTTGATGCTGTCGAGCGGGAAGGCAGTGGTCGTTGAAACCACGCTGCTGGTACATGCCGCAACCTCGATGTGATATTTTCGGAGAAACTCTTTGGGCTGCTCGCCCAGGGTCTGGATAGGTAGAGCCAGCATGGTTTTGTTGTAAGGTGTAGATGGGTGTGTCGGAGAGGAGGAACTGGCGCGGAGGACAAAGAGACGAACGCAGAAGAGTGTAGGTAGGCAGGTGTGTTGTTGTATCTAAAGGATAGGTACGATTGGCAGAGAGCTCATGGGAGGAGGAAAGTCGCAATTGGCTTATGAATGGTGCGAGCTTATCGAGGCATGAGGAGCCAACTGCTAACACAGGTTTGCGACTTGGTGGTTCAAAGGCTCGCTCGGGGGGGTTGAAAGCTTAGGGACTCAGAGGGTTTTATTGTTTGGCCTGGTAAAAGTCATGTAGAGGTAAAAGTCAGCGACCAAAATAGAGCGTAGTTGAAAAAACAGCGTTAATAGAATGTTCAGCAAATAGCGAGAGGCAGAAGATGAAAAAGAGTGTCGTTGGCTGGTGGACTATTAGCAAGGGGGAAAAAATTATCAAATGCCCCGACAAAAAGAGGATTTCCCGAGGTTTTTCGTCGGCCTTGTTTTCGCTACGGCTTTTCTTCTGCTCCTCTCTTCGCAGGACCCGCCGGAAGGGCCTTCAAAGATCTGCGGAAGCCCTTCTTTAATTTCATTGTCTTTTACTGCCTTGGTTCCTCTTGTGATAGTGCCAGCTCATCTCCGGAAAACTTTTCTGCTTTTCTATTACCTTTTAAAGCCCAGAACTTGAACTTTGAATTTATTTATCGTGTATGGGGATCATTAGAATCAAACGATGCCTTTCAAAGTTTAGATGTGTGATGAAATGGCTGCTGATAAACCGGCCCTGCTGCTGCACAAATCTCACAACATCCAAGGCTCCTCCCCCCCTCCCTTCAACAGGTCCTCCTAGTCGGCTCTACACCAGCAGCAAAGAAAGAAGCAAGAAAAAGTTTGTGACATTTAACCCTGCGATGCAATATAACCCTAATAAGGAACGCCAGAAAGGCCGTCTGTCTGCTCGGCTGGCTGTTGCAGTCCTTACAACTCCTAGATGAAAACAAAGATAACGCTCGGTAATAGGCCATGACAAACATATTCCATCTTCTATCGCAACCGTAGGCCCATCGTCTTATTCAGCATCTCAATCGTACGGTCATAGTGGTCGTACGCATGCTGAACTAGTCGATGATTGTCCCTATCACCCAGGAGTTAGTCTCTTCTCCATTTGATTTCCCTGCCTTTAATTGGACTTACATTGACTTGGGATTCTTCTTGAGCATCATTGACCATGGGACACGCATCAGTTGCTGTCTGACACCGGCAACTAGGAGTAGATTCTTGAGCACGCGATGCTCGAGGCCGGCTTCTTTTTCGGCTGCCTTGAGGAACCAGAGTGTGCGCTTGATGCCGTCCGCATCAAATGGCTGGCCGTGCTCACGCGTGCCTGGCACTGGGTTGAAGGCCGCACGCAATTGTATGCGACCAATCTGTGATTGCGGCTTGGTGTTGCGTACAGCACGCATCAGGTGCCGGTACATTTGGCGGTACGCGTGCAGGATTTCGATTTTGCTAGCCATGGCCCGGTATATGAGAGACAGAGAATAATAAAACGAAAGGCTCAGATAGTTAGGTCCGGGGTGGTCGGCTTCGAGGTGTCAAGTCATGGTTGAAGTGAGTATGTAGACTGGAAGTTGTAGTTCACGAAAAGCGATACAGTCTATCTGTAAAGTGGGCCACTTCTGCTCTGACAAAACTTACGAACCAAGACCGGACGATAAACATAGTAATGATTTTAAGATATGCAGAAAAAAGACGTCAATATGAACAAGTAATCCAAGCATCTATGTCTGCTTCCAACAGAAGAAATCGCAAAGCCAAAGAGCGCTTCTGATAACTGGCTGTTATGTTTCTTCAGTTGGACAACCACGCCACATCAAACAAAACGGTAGACTTGACCCCCCTTCCCGACTCCCTTCTATCCTAAGCAATACGAATGAATAAGGGTAAAAGTGAAAAGAAACAAAAGAATATGATATCTAGCACGCCATTCACATCCACGCAAAAGTCAGGAAGGGAAAGAACAGTTTGGGTGCCTCGCAATATAGAAGCAACAACATCCATCCCCCACCTCAAAAACTCATTCATACCACTTCATGCTTCTTCACTCTGGTTAATAGGGGCATACTCAGCATCAGAGTCGCGCGACTGCCCACCAATTCCCGTAACACGTGAAAGCCATCCCCTGGCTCCGCCTACTGCAGGATTGCTACTCTTATTCCGTGCCGACATTGCCGCAGCCGCAGCAGCCTCGCCTGACAAGTGGTTGGGTGGATCCAACGAGAAGCCTGGAACAGCAAAGTTTCCGACTGTAAACTGGCCCGGGCGAGCACGGGGGGATGCCCTTGTAGACGAACCGGGAATCAGCGAAGCGGTTTCGTTGGGATGCAACGAAGGTGTACCGATGGCTGTGCTGGCGTCTCCAAACAATTGATCCATATCTTCCAGACGCACGCCGCAGGTTTCGGGGTAGAGAAAGTAAACTAAGGGCATGTTAGCAATTAGACACATACAGATATATGGAGATAAAGGTAGTGAGACAAAACAAAGCTGAGGTAGGTACTTACCGACAACAAAACTGACAAGACAGAAAAAGGCATGTATCAGATACATGCGCCACTTAATCCATTCCTGGAGAATAGGAGTCAGCTCTCCAACGAGCCAGTTGAAGGCCCAGTTCGTCGCCGTTGATAGACTAGCACCCTTCGACCGGATGCTCAGAGGTAGAATCTCGGGAGGGTACAGCCAAGGGATTGGCCCCCACGAATATCCGAACGCCGCATTATATATCATGACAAACACGACGACCATTGAAGGCGTCCACGATGTGTCCAAATGGATGAAGTACGAAATTGCTGTAAGCGAAATTGCCATGGCGATAGCACCGGAAAGCAAAATCACACGGCGGCCCCACTTGTCAACAATATACCACGGCGGAATAGTTGAAAGGAAGTACGTAATGCCGTTGATGCCTGTCATGAGAATGGCGGCATGGCCGACCCATCCAGCACTTTCAAAAACATATGGTGCGTAGTAAGAAATTACGTTGATGCCATTTAGCTGTGCAAGTGCCTGGGCTGACATGGCAATCAACACACGACGTGAATAACGACGGAACATCTCACTGTACGACCGCTCACCCTCCTGACGCTGAATTAGCACGTCCTTTTTGATTTGGCGGAACTCCTCCACAGCCTTGGCGTTCTGGATATCGCCGCCACCGTACAAGTTAGCAATGACAACAATACCCTCTTCATCGTGGTCATTGTCAAGTAACCAACGCGGCGACTCAACAATAATCAAACTTCCTAGGCCTAACAATGCTCCCATAACGCACTGCATAACTAGGGGGATACGCCAAGACAGGTTGCTCTCGATGAAGCCGCAAAAATAGTCAACCCATACAGAGGTAGTGTAGCCAATAATATTGCCAGAAAACTCTATACAGGCGAGCTTGCCACGGTTGTGAGGCGGCGAGATTTCTGATTGGTAGACAGGCACAATGGTAGACAAAGCGCCAACGCCGAGACCAGCAATAATACGCCCAAGCATCATAATCTCCATGCTTGTGGCGCATGACTGCAGAGCGCCGCCAACGAAGAAGATGCAAGACCCGTAAAAGATAGTCTTGCGACGGCCGATAATATCGCCGACTCTACCGACCACCAAAGAAGATATCAAGGCACCAATTTCGAGAATGGCAACCATGGTGCCGACTTTGGCCTTGGAAGGTTCATTGAAGTAGTCTTTGAAGTATGGCCCCCTATTAATTGAGCGATGTTAGTATGGACCAGAGATGATTATACATGTGCATGCTTTTTGGGTTGATTAGAAAAGAAAACGCACGTAATGATGCCGGACATGACACCCTGATCATATCCGAAAAGAAAGACACCCAGCGATACAAAAATACTGGTGAAATAAATCAGGGGCTTCCCAGTAAGCCCATGAATCGGGTTAGACCCCATGATGCAGACAAATAATCGCTCAAGACTTCCAGGAGGTCTGTAGAGAATGGACGAAGGTACAACAATAGACTCCTTGTCAATAGACTCTCGCCGGATATTATCGCGCGTGGGAGGCCAGCTCCGGGTGTTCGTATGATTCCGGTGCCGTTTCTTTGTGAGTGGGCGTCTGACTCCGCGCAAGAGTTCGTCGTGCGGATCGTCAGCGATACAGTCGCGGAGCGGGTCCTCGTCGTCGAGTTGTTCAGCTAGATCACCTGTATCGGTCCAGGACTCGCTAGAGAAATCGGAGCAGTCTTCAGTGAGGGAGAGAGGAGAAGCGTTATCAGAGTACTGAGAGGCCGTGATCGGATGTCGGAGGCTTGATGGAGTTGTGTGGTGCGAAGGTCTCGAGACTCGGGTATTAGTGGAAGGTGGGTGGTCGACAACGGAAGAGTTAAGCGTAGATTGAGAGTAAGAATGAGACTGAGATTGTGATTGTGTACGGTCTGGTCGAAGAGTTCGGAGGGGAATGTTGGAAGGAATACGGGAAGAAGATGAAGAAGATATCTTGACGGATATGGGGGCTGTTTAGCAGCGCCGCCCTTCCGCGATGAATGTTATGATGAAGGGTTGAAGGGAAAAGGGGATTTGGGGGGGGGGGGGATAGGTAGGTAAATTGAGGCTGGCACAAGGGCACAACTTTACACCAAGTCAGGAGCTTGGACTTGAATCAGTGGAGAGCTGGATTCAAGCTCTGGTTTTCATCAAACAGTTTACAGATAAGCTGAGGATGTGCAGTGACTTCATTAAATACAAGGGAAAAGAGAAATGATAGAACGATAAATGGAAAACAAACAGGCCAGGCAGGCAGGCTAAAGAGAGTGGTCTGTGGAGGAAGGTCTCTGGGGTTGATGGGCTGAGCGTAACGTATAGAGCGCTATTGTTTGGGTACCATCAAACTAGATGTTGCAGGATCTGGGGAGAGGGCGAAGCGAAGGGAAAGGATGTGAGAGGAGCCAAGGTATGTCTGTCTACAGGCATCGATCGGCCTCAAGTTCAAGTTGAGGTAGATGGAAAAGAAAGGGCCCCCGAAGATAAAATAAATAAACGGGCAAAGAGAGCAACAACAAAGCGTGTAGCGAGTGTTTCGTGAGACTCATGCCCTACCTAAAAAAGACTTGAAGAAAAAAAAAAAAGAATTGCTAAGGAGGTGGCCGAAGGGGATAAAAGACTGTATCCGGAAGAGCATCGGGTAAACTCTCGACGTGTATGCGAAAACTAATTGGTCTTCAATCAATTTATCAAAAGCAATTGGCAATAGAGAAAGAGCGATAGTCATGTGACCTCCAAATATTAAAGAGCCTAAAGAACAGTTCCAAGGCTATCAGAAAGTAAATGATCATGACGTTGGTCATGGATCTGCCTCAACGCGATGCAGGAAGAAATGCGGCAAGTGGAACTCAAACCGAGTGTCAGGCTATGTACGAATGCTATATTATGAAAGACGCAGAAGAAAAAAGTTAAGCCGAGGTGCGTGTTTTAGTCAAAGAACTATCTGTATCTTGTACTTTGTGGTGACAGTGGCTGTAGCCAGCCCCGAAAGTCTACCTGCATTCACCAAAGAAATACGGCACATAGCCCTCGGTTTCTATGAGTTATTAGCTTCTCTTTTTGAGCTTCCGAAACAAGCCAGTCCCTCTAGCGTCTTCCGCCGCCTTCACTACCCCGGAACTTGAAAATCTTAGGGACTAGTCCGCAGGATGCCAGCTAAAGTATGCATACTTTCTATCTATTCATGTGGTCGCTTCCCACAAGCAGGAAATTCATCACAAACGCAACGCAACACCCGTTGTGGCCCTACGCGGCCAATCAAAACTTTCACAGCAATATTCTTGCGTGTGCTGTGTATGGGTCAGCCTGTTTGTCAATTATGTGGCAATAGATTATGACGTCATTGGGTTTTGATACGAGATAAAAGTTGGAGACCAAAAAGGAAAATTCTAAAAAGATTCCCAGAGGAGGTTCGTAGATATCCAGGTTTTCTGAAGCACAGGGAGTTGAGCCTAATGCGGGGGTCAAACCCGCAATCTTGAGATAAAGAGTCTCACGCTCTGTCGATTGAGCTAGCCGGGCGTTGTTGTTATATTTATCCTCTCCTCTACCTAACTATCTGCGCTTGGCCTGCACCGTGGCTCCTTGCGGATCTCTACGGCGTTTAGTCAGGCCAAGAAGCTGTTGGTCTTTCGAGTCCAGTCCCCCGAATAGACCCTGGAAAGACTGCTTTTTTGGGCGCCGTTTTATCCTGCGTGGATCATCTCGCCGGCCTCTGATCCCGGTCACCGGTGGCGCCATAGGGATCTTTGGTTGGTTAGACTTTCCTGCAGCGTTGTGTAAGAACAAGGAAAGAAACAGGAAGGGCCAAGGCATAAACATGTACGGAAAGCATAGAAACAGAGGAAGCAGAAAAACAGAAAGACATGGAAAGCTGTAAAATAAAAACGAAAGAAAAGCAAACAGTTAGTGGTGCGTAGTCTTGTGCGCAGCAAATGCAGCGGGTATGAATGCTAATGTGTAGAGGTTTCCTAGGGGGGGACCTGCAGCTGTGTTAGAGGAGGGGGGAGTTTTCGTAATCCGACTTGTCTCACCAAGCGGAAGTAAGGGATGTTGGAAGGGAGCAGCTCGGGATAGACTCGAGGACTCTGCACTTTAAAGATAAACCCCCGAGGGTTATAGCAGGGAAAGTTGTCGGCGTGGTTTGATCTTGGTGATTCCAGTAGACGTAAAACATATTCAAACTCACATACAAGATCTATGATACAATGCCAAACTCTATCCAGAGACCCTTCGCTTTCATATCAGAATACTCAAGCTAGTTGCCGGGTATAAGCTGCGATGATTATGACACGGCCAGTGGCGGTAGCTAATGCAATTTTGGCGTGAGCCGATGCGAAATTACTAGGACGAGTCCATGATGGTAGCCAAAGGACCCTTTGCCCATTCTCCAAAATCCAGACTGTATCAGTGCTGAGGCTGTAAAGGCCAGATCTAAAGTGAGGCACAGAAGCTTGGTCAAATGATGGTCTTGAAGCGAGCGACTTTTTATCACTTGAGAAACATGCCGATGTTAATTTACCATAAAGTCTCTCAAGAGTCTGCAGACACACACCAGAAGTCGCATCCCAGATCTTGACTGTCTTGTCATCAGACCCTGATGCAAGTCGCTGTCCATCATTTGAGAAGGCCACTGATCTGACCCTATTGCTATGGCCCTCAAGAGTTTGCAGACACACACCAGAAGTCGCATCCCAGATCTTGACTGTCTTGTCATCAGACCCTGATGCAAGTCGCTGTCCATCATTTGAGAAGGCCACTGATCTGACCCTATTGCTATGGCCCTCAAGAGTTT
>JAXASZ010000796.1:0-21691 GCA_038407095.1 Ceratocystis destructans
ACGTGCTTCTCTCGCCCGAACTCGGTGGTCAGCCTTGCGGAGGGTTAATTCTGTCCGGTAACCAATCCGGCGTCGTTTGATCTTAGTGATTCCCGTAGACGTTAAATATATTCAAATCAAATCAACCCTATTCTTGCTTGCGCGTCGACATGGCTCAGAATCTGGCCTATTTTGTCACTTGTTTTCCTGAGAAGTGCTGTTTCATGTGTGCGGGTTGTGTGAGCTACCTGCCACTTCTCGGGTTGCTAGACAGAGCCAGGCTTCCTCGGCATCTGAGTATGCTACATCTTGTTTTGCGGCTTCGTAGGCCCCGTACGTTTCTATCTCCATCCGCTTGCCTATAGCTAGATGTGGCATATCTAGGATAGCTCTGTTTGCAGTGGTGTCCCATCCTTCTCCCGTGTTCTCATTTGCGTCTTTTGAGCTGTCCGGGTAGGCTATAAGCGTCCCCAAGGGAGTGTGTCTACTTCCTCTTTGCTGAGGCACTGTTTTCATTTTTCTCAAGGAGTGCCAAGGCCGTGTAGTTGCATTCCAATATATTTCAGTCTAAGACCCGAACATTCCGGCAAATCGGTTCGGGGACATGGTCTAGTGGTATGACGGATCCTTAGCATGGCCGAAGCATCTGCTTCCGTAGCATGGATCAGGTCCGGGGTTCGATTCCCCGTGTCTCCAGGTACATCCCAGCCCGGTTACTTTTTGCCTGTGCGCCTTTCTGCTTCTCGCGAGCTCTTGCGAATATCTTTCCTCTCTGATAGTCTTAGATTAGTACCTTTTTTTTTTCTCCATCTTCCTTCATCATTTTTTAGCCTTATTTCTTACTAGAACGAGTGATGAATATGCTGAATTGCAAAGAGAAACGTCAAATGACGTCAGTATGATGTTTGCGGCTCAATAGAGCATAGCTGGGCTCTGTGGAAAGCCGTTCATTCGATACTATGTACAAAAAGCTCTGCGTAAAATTGGAGCATGCTTTCAGATAGCGTAGAATCCAACTTATTGCTAGAGTGGCAAGTGAGCGCACGAAGCTGAGGATGGTTAATTCTAAGCTAGTCTCAAAGCATCCACTGTAGTCTGACTCGCTAATAAACTAACACACAAGAAGATATCGGTTCCAGCTGACTCGCATCTTTCGCTACGACGCGAGAGAAGGATGAATCTCAAGAGTATAGTGTGAAGTGAAGACGTAGGCTTGCCACTAAACTCGACAAAGTGGAAAACGCTCTGGCAGTACATGCGCTATGAGGATCTTTTGATAGAGGGCCGTGACGTGATTGTACGTGGCAGCTGCGTCTAGTGGGGTGTGAACTGACCTCGATCTCAAGTATCTGGAGATCTGATAGATCCAGACGATAGCAAGAGCTTTTGTAGGACATAAAGATGCCCAGAATTGATGCTACGTGCACAGCTACTGCGTGGAACTACAATTAGAAATAGCTGATTTGAAAGATACATAAGCTACGTAGGTATCTAGAACGGGAAAAAGACTGGTGTAAGGCCTAGCAGATACCACACCACCAAGTGCGCAAGTACTGTGTTGAGTGAGCGAGGCTTCGTGAAGAGTGCTAAAGAGGCAGCACCGTAAGCTAGTAGTCGGTTCCCATATGCTCAAGAGAGCCTCAGGTGACCGCTACAAGCGTGCTGACGGTAAAAGGGGGCGCGTGCCAGCTTGGCCGTGTCTCGAAAAGACTTTTGGGGATGAATGAAAGTGGACTAGTGCAATGCTGGAGCTACGCATGCATTGAAGAGATTGACAATACCTCCGAATGCTTGTTGTTTTTGGGCAGTTGGTGGCAACACAATACCCTCGCCGTCGTCATAGGACAAGCATGCTAGCTAGCCAGTAGTACCTGGTACCTGTGGAGATTGCTTTACATTCTACTGTTTGAACTAGAATACATCCAACGTCCGCGGGTACATTCTACTACGTACATGTCGTCAGCCCCCAAAAAAGACGCATATTCCATTCAGACTACGGCCTTGTCTTACGCGGAGGGAGTAGCTCAATGCTATGTTCAAGGAGACAGCCAACGTAGCGGGCAGGAGCTAAGGTCGCTTCCACATTCGGCAGCTCCCTTGGCAGCCGGTTCCTTTTTCGTTAATGGATTGGTTGATTTTTGGATCTGGCTGTGTTTTGGGTTGGTTATGACGTGTGAAGGGAAGTTGCTGGGTTGAAATCGAAGAATAAGGAAGGCATGACGTTGAGCTGGTAGGCGATGGAAGTTACGTATCCGTGTATCGATAGGAGGATAAAAATGAGGATATCCGCCGATGAAGATATTTTCTGCGCTTGTCCTTTGCCTTCTCTTTTGCCTCCTCCTTTGACTTGAATCTTGCCTGCTTTATTTGAAGACTGGCTGCCCACTACATCCTCAACTATATATCAACCAAAATAATCAAAAATCGACCCTCGCCTACTCCCTATCTATTATATTTGCCATATAATTACATCGCGCCCGTAATACCGTCACTATCTTCTCATATAATCTTTTCTTTTAATCTCTTGCCCGTAACTTTCTTCCATCGCATGCCCGTCGCTATTGTTTCCGTTTCGTCCAACCCTTACAACTTTCACCACATATTATCGCCTCTTGGGATACCATTCTACTGATCAGTCTCAAGCCGTTATATACTACTTGTTGTCAAAATGGCGACTCGAGCCCCAGCCGTCAAGGATACCCTTAATACCGCCCAGAACGTGGCGTCTACCGCAGAACAAGCTCTTGGTTCTTCTACCAATGATTCTGCCCCTCGCTCCTATCCTGAGCATGCCGGTGCTGTCACTGATGCCTACCATGATATCGAAGGCCATAAAAGCGCTTCTGGCAGCAAGTTCAGTGAGGGCTGGGCCATGAAGTCTGGTGGTGGCGATGGCTCGAAGCATAGCCGTGGAGTTTCCACTTCGTCTGCCGACCACATGATTCTTTCTAGCCGCACTGGCAATAGTTCCCACCTGTCTAGCGGAACTATGCGTGATCACGATGTTTCTGGAGCTTATCCTACTACTACTCATGCCTCCAAGGACTTTGGATCTGGCTCGCGTGGCTACAACCAGGAGCAGCTCAGCAGCCCTTTCCATTGCCCCATTCCCACTGATACCAACCCAAGTGAAGATTTGGCCAGCCGATTCGAGGGTAAGTTTCACACGGCGTATCCCGCTCCCAATGTTTATATGAAACAGATACTGACTTGGATTATCGTCTAGAATACCGTCAAATCCTCAAAGATCTTATTGCCTACTTCAAGGAGACAGGAAACCATTATGAGTCCCGCGCTAAAGCTCATCAACGTCTTCAGCAGGCTGTAGCTTCATTCACGATGCCCCAAGAGTTCCTCCAGACTAAAGGCCTCTCAGATGGTCTCAATGTTTTGCAGAGTCACAGCCGCCTTGCCGCCAACGAAGCCGAAAAGTCTCGGGCCATTGAAGAAGATGTCATTGCTGCGTTGACCTCTCTCCGCTCCGAGCTGTCGTCCAAGATAAAGGAAATCCGCAATCTCGCCGGCGACTTCAAGAGCAATATTGAGCAAGAAATAGACAACACCAAGAAGGCTGTCCGCTCCCTTAACGATGCCATCGCACCCAATGCTTCAGGCACCGAATCCTCGGCTACTGGCAAATCGGATCCGTACTTGTTACGTCACTCTGTTGATCGCCAGATTGAGAAGCAACTGAAGGAGGAAAACTATATCCAGCAGGCTCATATCAATCTTGAAACTTCTGGACGCGAGCTGGAGTCTATTGTTGTTTATGAAATCCAGAAGTCTTTCAACGCTATTGCTGGTATGCTCAAACGCGAGAGCACTTTGGCTTACAACACTTCCGAGGATCTACGTTCTGGAGTCATTAGCATGCCCCGCGATGCTGAATGGAATCACTGGCTCAAGTCCAGGGATGACATGTTCTTAACCAACGCCCCTAGACGGACTGTCCAGCAGATCGTTTACCCTGGCATAGATCATCCGTCCTGTCACATGATCCGGTCCGGTCCTCTGGAGCGCAAAGGAAAGTACCTTAAGAGCTTCACCGCAGGCTGGTATGTCTTGTCGCCTACTCATCTGCATGAGTTCAAGTCTGCCGATAGTTCAACCCCCGTCATGTCGCTCTACTTGCCTGACCAAACCCTGGGCTCTCATTCGGCTAGTGGCGGATCCAGCAACAAATTTATCCTCAAGGGCCGCCAAACTGGCACTCTTCATCGTGGTCACACCTGGATTTTCCGGGCCGAAAGCTATCAGGATATGCTCGGCTGGTATAGTGAGATCAAAGGCTTGCTTGAGCCTTCTGCTCAGACCGAAGGTAGTTCTGGTGGTGTGGCTCTTGGTAGTGCTGCTCTTGAGGATTCCGAGACTCCTCTCCCTACTAAAGGTAACCATAAGCGCAACACTAGCTCTTATAGTAGTACCGATAGTGGAGTTCTTGACGAGGAAGACGAGACTCCCTGGGCTGGAATCAACAGCCAGGATAGCTCTGAATTGGCAGCGGCTGGTGTAGCCACTCAAAGAGGTACGAGTAGCCGTTCAGGCCAGAACGGTAAATTCCAGGCCGCCAGAAGCCAGAACATCAATGAAACCATGGTTGAGCCTCATGGAACTTCCGCTTCTCATGACATGGCAAAGCCGTCTGACCCTGCTACTGCTGCTGCTGCGACTGCTTATAGTGGAGCACCAGACGCCTATGGTGCGCAAAAGTCGCAGCCTCATGCCACAGCTCATCCACCAACTGTGGTCCATAACCACCCCGTCACTACGGCCTCTGCTAGTCCTCAATACCAAGCCCAATCGCACCAACATAAGCAGTACCAGGCCTTTGACCCAAGTTTAGGATCAACCCCGAGCACTACCGAGACTTCTCACACTAGCTGGGGGCCTGCTGCTGCTCTTGCTGCAGGTGCCACTGGAGCTGGAGCTGGGGCTTACGCAATGCACCGCCGAAACTCGTTGCATAAGGGCACAGAGGAACCCAACGCGGTCGTACACAGCCAAGGCCAGTACAGCCCTACTTCGGGGAATCAAGCTCTGACCCCTGAGCAGCGGCAAAGCTTGGCTGCTCGTGGTTTCAACGTTGATGGCGGCGCTACAGCCTCTGATTCCGCTCCAGCCTTTAGCAGACCTCTGGCTTATGAAGGTCAAGACCATCCCGGAACTTACCCTAGCCAAACAGGGCAAATACCTGATACATCGACTTCCACTACTGGCCTATACAGCTCTAAGAAATTGGACACTGATGCACCGCAGGCTGCGGCTTTGGGCATTAATGATACGCCTGCTTTGAAGAATAAGAACATTAGCAGGCCCCAGTCAAGTTGGTCAACTGAAGAGATCCGGTCTGCTAGTCCAGCCAATACCGCAAGAACTGCAGCTGCAGCCGGAGCTGGAGCCGGAGCCGGAGCTGCTTTAGCAACTGGATTGTCCCAAAAGGACAAACAGAGCAAAGATACTTCTACCAGTACTTCTAAAGCTGCTGCTGCTAGTGCTACTTCCGGCACTACTACGGAAACTTCGGCTCGACCTGATGTTATCCCGGAAAGTGAAACTTGGAACCCCCTGAGTCTAGGCCAGCAGCTCGAGTCTCCCAATGTCTCCTCCCCAAAACGCACAGCAACCTCTAGTGTTCCTGCTGTCGGTTCTACTGCTAGCAGTGAAGATCCCGAGGGCATCTCTGAGTCTCACAAGTACCCCGGCTCCTACCCTGAAGAAGAAATTATCCCAGACAGCAGCACCCGTTCTCCTGGTATCGGAGCTGGAACTAGCACCACAGCTGACACTGTTCCCTCCTCTTCTGCGCCTACGGCACTTCCTTCTAGAACCGCAGCCTCCAATATTTCTCCTGTTCAATCACAAAACCAACATCACTTGAGCAAGCCTCGAAGCGAGGAAAGTGAAAGTTCTAGCCCAAGTTCTACTAGTATTATTGGCACTATGATGGGCGCTGTCGGTCTAGGTGGCGCGGCTGCTGCCATGTCTAGTAGCAACAAGAACAGCGAAACTAATAAGGAAAGTGGCCATGTGGACCGTGACCTCGGGGACAAAGCCATTAGTACCCAGGGTATTTCTACCGATGATAGAACTCCCCATCGCCCAGATATTTCAAAAGCTGCACTAGGCTCATCTGAAGCTCTTCCCCTGAATCAACAGTCTAGCAACAATCTTCAGGATAAGACCAAGGCAAAGGGCAAAAGCAAGGGAACTTCTCAATCCGGCACCCTGGGTGATGTGACACAGGATACCCCAACCAACATGTCTACTTCTGCCTCTTCTTCCGCACCCAAGTCTGGAGGTTCTACTACAATGCCTACTGCCCTTACCGGAACTGGTGTATCACCTGCCGATATTGGAGGCCCTAATCCAATGAGCGGTCAAGGAGCCTCTGATGGCCCCAATCTTTCCACTACCGATGGCAAGCAACTTGATGTTAACCCCAACGAGCCACATGTTCTAGGCGATAGAAACCGTCCCAAGGCCTGGAGCATGGTCGGTACTGCTGAGAAGGAGCTCCGAGAGCTTGGCCAGCTGCCCGAGGATCACAAAATGTCTTCCGGTCCAGTCCCCGCGCCAACTACAAGCCATGATAGACGTGGTTCTCTCTCATTGAAGCCCACGCCTCGAACTAACGAGAGCATCCATTACCAAATGTCTTCAGTTCCGGGCCAGCTCATTCCTACCCCTGAGACTCATCGCCGGCGTCTGTCTCAAGTGTCTAATCCTGATTCTAATTTGCGTCGCGGATCGCTCAATGCTGGAGACAGCTCAAAATCAACGTCAGTATTCGGCCGCCAGAATACCGACGATATGACTTCCCATGAAGAATCGCGGTCTGAAAGCTCGGGAGGTGGTATGCTCAGCGGAATTGGAGCTACTGTTGCTGGTGCTGCCGCAGCTGCAGCTACTGCTGTTGGCTTAACAAAGGATTCTGCTTCGGACAGCCAGAGAGACGGAGACTCTAAAGCTGCTGCCGCTTCAAGTTCCAATGACAATGTAACTACAACTACGTCACCCAAATACCCCACTTCTGTCGGTCCAACTACTATTCCTCCTTCTCAAGCTTCTGGGAAGTCCTCAACCCGTGGTGCCCTGCCAATTGTGGGCACTACGGGTAGTAACCCTCCGGACTATACTAGTCAGCCACTTGCACGTAAACCTTCGGACTCCTCTATCTCATCCTCTGATTATGACTCTTCTGATAATATACGTGCTGGAAGAAGAGGAGATACAAGTAAGATGGCAGCCGCGACTACCCCTAGCGGCACTACTGCTAGCAGCCGGCTTCAGGGTACTGCAGACCCGGAAAAGTCACTTGGGTCAAATGTTGGTGATATGCTTGCCGGGGCTGCTGCTGGAGCTGGTGTTGGTGCAAGTGCCGGGGCTACTAAACTACCCCGCCGCGAAAAGAAAGATCTACAGGGGCAAACCTCTACCGGCCTAGAGGAAAGCCCTTCGACCTTGACTTCCACTGCAACCAGTGCTTCTACTCGCGGTCCTACAGCCAGTTCTGGTACTTACTACATCACCAAGTCTACCCCTACTCGACTTGACAATAGTTCCGCAACGAAGCAGCCCGATTCGTTCAGTCCCCCATCGCACACCGCCAAAAACAGCTATCCCAGCGAGAATATTTCTAGCACTAATGCTCCTTCAAACAATGCCTCTTCTGGTGCTGCCCTGGGAGCTGTCTCTAACACCGACGGCATGACAGGCATCAGTACCAGCCCCGGAACCTATGGGGATGCCCAGACCACCCGAGAACAGAACACTCAATCCATCCCAGGCTCTGGTGCCGGACTTGGCGCAACTGTTGCTGCTGCTCTTGGTGCTGGTGCTGCGGCTCTTGGCCTGACTGCTAGCCATGATGACGCAACTACCAGCGCCGAGCAGAAGGACCAGGAGTATTCTTCTTCGATTTCTTCGTCTTCCAGTGATTACGAAGAGTCCCATATGCCCGGTCGTAATAGCTGGGCTCCTGCCTCAGCTTATAAGAACTCGGTGACTAGTGCTGGCGTCGCTTCTGCTTCTAGAGGAAATGCAGCCCCAACATCTTCCTCCAAAACTGCAAACACCTCTTACTCCGCCGATGGTACCAAGACATACTATGAGCCCACCAAACACACTCACTCTATGACCTCTTCTTCCACTATAGGGGCCGGTGCAAGTGTTGGTGCTGCCACTACTGCTGCCGCTGCCGCACTATCAGCCCCCGGACATCATGATGATGATCACTCTGGTACCTACCACATGAGCTCTTCTAATCTTAAGCAGACCACTGAGCCTGCTCTACGGACTAACCAGCCGAGAGTTGGTGAACAATTTGAGGAGGCTGATAACACCTACCGCATGGCTGGTGGCAGTGTCCCACATGAGTCCGAGCAATTTGACGTTCCTCCCAGTGTAACTTCTAAGCATGTGCAACCTCAATACCCTCATACCCATGCCCACACTCCAGTGGTTGCAGCCAAAATGGCCAGCAAAGGCCCCTCTCACTATCACATGAAGTCAGGCCAACTAGATCACCCTCGGGATGATGTTTCTGGTAGTGCTACTTCGTATCAAGGAGCTGGAAGTGCCCCTACAGCCACCACTAGGCCAGGCACAGGAGCTGGAAGGGGAATCGCTGCTGGTGCCGCTGCTGGAGCTGCTGCTGGAGCTGCTACTTTGACGGCACAGGACGGTAAAAGCCCCTCAAACACCACCTCACTTGACCCCTCCGAACTTTCTGAAGAGTGGTCTGGTCCTTGGAACAGAGACTCCACCTCCAATGCCAATCACCCCATGACACTTAAAGAAGAGCTTCAGGAAACTGTCCGTGAAAGAGAAGCCCGAGGCGTTGGTCGGTCGGGTAGCTCTGTAAGCCCGACCCAAAGAACTAACCCTGCGACAGTCGGAAGTGATCCTACCTTCTTTGCTAGAGAAACTACCGATTCCACCGCAGCCACCGTTGGTTCAAACTCCAGCCAGTCAACGCCAACCGGCTCTAGAGCTGGTCCTTCAGGTCTTGGTGCTGCTGGAGGAGTCATGGCCAATACTGCTTCAGTTCCTCCCTCTGGCCCTACAGCCACTACTGGCGTCCGCTCAGCTTCTATCCCCACTGTTACTGGACCTGAAGCCGCTTTTACTAGTGATAATCAGGCACGAGATGCTCACACTGTAGCCGAAGCCCAGGGCACATCTCTCAGCCAAAATACCGATTCTTCACAGATGGATTCCGCTAGCAAGTATTACGGTATGAGCAATAAAGCTCCTTCTGCAGCTTCTACTGGGCCTGGTCCTTCTCAAGCTAGCAATGCTGCAGCGATTGGTGACGGGTCTTCAACTGCTGGGCCTTCAACGGGCAAACCTTTGGGTACCGAGCCCGCAGCCATGTCACAGGCCAACAGAGGCGACTCCAGCTCGCCGTCAAAGGACAAGCATCTGACTACACGTATCAAAGAGGGCTCATCTCGCTTGTTTGGCCGCAGCAAGTCGAAGAGAGTCAAGAACAAAACGGGAAGCACCGATGTGTCAGCGGCTTACCCTGCTCAGTAAGGAGGAAAGACGGGGAGGGGAGTCAGAGAAGAGTGTTGAAATATGCGAGTTGGCCAAGTGATGAGTCTTTTCTTTTTGCTTTTAATGGGTTATTTTCTTTTTTCTTTTCCTTTTTTACAGATTGATCTAAGTTATTGTAAAGCAAGTTGTGCCGAGGGTTTGGAGTCTTTGGGCAAGAAGCTCCTTTCTCTCACCTCTTGTGTTCGTTCATTATAGGACTGTTATTGCGATTTTGCTCGATACCTCTGATCCTGGTGAATAAACGTGTGTAGAAACTATAATAACGCGCCATCTTGCACCGATGGTGATTGGTAGTTATTTCGTTGCGGGTGTAGCACAAGACAACAGGGAGATCATGTATGCCAAGGACAGGCACAAGAGGAAAAAGGCCTTCTGATGTTGTGACTTGCGAGATATCCACACGTACAATTTGCAGATTATACGAGCTTTATGTAGCATTGGCGACTACAGCTGCAGGCAGTCACCCTTTTGCTTCTTCATCCCCTTCCCTAACGCTGTCTGTCTCGATTCGTGTATGTACTACGTATTATATGCACATAGCCATATGCTCATTGCTGCTCTCAGCCTTTTTTCCTGGCCTTCTTTTCCCTTTCCTCCCCCTTGTTTTTTTCTTCTTTTCTTTCTTCTAGCTACGAACGACTCTGTATCGTGCCGGGCTCATGTCTCTGTGAAACATACAGGTGTGCAATGTGTTGGCAGTCAATTGTCTTGCCCTTCGGTAGCACGCTACGCACCCGTGTTAGCGCAGACAGGTGTATGATTGCGAATTAAGTGGGTGTTTAAAAATATAGCTTCTTCTGCACAGTTTGTCATGTCAGGGCCAAGATAGGGGGGGGGGGGCTTCGAATACGTGTGCGTATGCATGTGCCCTTCCGTTTTGTATACTCCTGGCGGCCTTTCTTTTTGGTCCGTTTTCCGTTCCCGGATGTCTAGGGTTAGAAAAGGCTTCTGTGCAACCTGTTGTTTACAGCAGGTGATGACATCTCTAACACACATAGGCGACTGTGGGGGATGGCAGACTTGGCGCTTCCCAGCGTACATGGATACGCAAGTACGCAGTACAGCTAGTTATATTCCAGCATCAGTAAAGTCACATGATGTATCACATCCAGCCTCATGCACTGCGGTAGAGACATCATTTATGGTGCTCTACACCCGCCATGCTTGGAGCTTTCTTGTGGTAAATAGCGAGTAGTGCTTTATAAGATAGCGGCCGGAATTTCACACCTTGGTGTTGATTCATTTGTCCTCAACCCAGGATCTCAAGACCCAATCTGGACCGGTTTCATCACCAGTCGTAGTACGTGATAACAGACAGCAAGCCTTGGCAGGGAATAGAAGGCACAAGATAAAGACTTTCTCCAGAGTCTAGCCCATCATCGACTCAAGACTTGCAAGTTACATAGCCTCTCATGGATCTAGAATCTGCTGCTAGCAAAATGACAGTGAGAATCCCTACGTAGCACCAAGAGTGTTGGGAGTGTAATCAGATAATAAAAAGGAGAGGTCAGAAGAATCATAGCGTTAGAAAATAAAGAGGAAAAAGCAGAAGGCAAAGTGAAAGCAGAGTTGGAAGAAAACAAAAACAAAAACACCATATGGTCACGTGATTATTAATAAAATAATAGCTTAGCACATATAAGTCGTGCAGTGCAGTTGCCTGCTAAGGTAGCACAGCATATTCCAACTCAAGGCTCCACAGTTTAGGTGCCTACCTTAGGGTTCCCTTGATAATAAGGGTCTATTACATGGCTAGATATCTGCTCTGGTACGTAGGTACCTTTCCTCTTGTTGGATGCTTAGGTTCAACTGCATCAATCCCTCATTGAAAAATACAGAAAACGGCCGCGCGTTTTTCGCGAGGTAATACGCCATGCTGTCCTAAGCAGGAGCTCGGCTGAGTTCGATGAGATACATGTTTTCTTGGGTTGGTTGGATTCTAGATTACATTCTCCGTTGCCAGTTGCTTTCTCAGCTCAGCTGCCCTTTGGTCTGTAGGCCGTAACGTTGGCCAAATCCTGATGTTGAGCGGGGAAGTAAGAAACATAAGACGGGGAGAAATCAGGACATAGCGCATCACGGTTCAGTGTTGTGCTGCATATTGTGTTCTCCTCGAGCTCGAGCCAAGCTTGATTCACCACAGGTCGAATGTCAGACCAAGACAATTCGTAAGCTGAGAAAAGACCTAGATAAGGCGGTGGGTAACTCCGCAGCAAGATAGGCAAAACGTGGAAAAGAGCAGAAAGAGAGCAAGGCCCTCCTCACATTAGATTAGACATTGGGGGGGCGGAGTTTGTTTACATTTTCTTGGAGAGTTTTGGGGATGGTGAGCGGTAGAGGGGGCTTGATTGAGACACGACTAAGATCATTGGGCGGGAAAGGCCAGGAGAGTAGTTTGTTCTTGGTCGGTGCCTTGTGCGTAGACAGGAACTACGTGACGAGAGGGTAGAGGGTAGAGATTATTGCTCTCGTTTTCATTGCAGCGGCTGGCTCGGTGTCTTACTTTGACTAGTCCGAAACAACCCACTGTCAATTGAGAGCAAAATAGAATTTGGAAAGAGAAATACATGCGTGAATGACTAAAAGACAGGCTTAGACAATGTTCTCTTGGTGGCGTCTTTGCAAAGGTGGACGGTAATGTGTTTGGGGCTGTTTTTGTTTCTGCTTCTGCTGCTGCTTCTGCTGCTGCTTCTGCTGCTGCTTCTGCTTCTGTTTCTGCTTCTGCTTCTGCTGCTACTTCTGTTTCTGTTTCTGTTTCTGCCTCTGCCTCTGCCTCTGCTTCTGCTCCTGCTTCTAAACACACGGTATAGTTTGGAAAGCCGGACCGAGCGGAGGCAATAAGAAAGGCAGGGACAGAAAGATAGGAAAAACTAGAGACACGAAGAATATGCTGTGCAGTTCGACGGATAGCTACGTATAAAAGTTGAGGAACGAGAGACAATGGAGCTGACCAAGCACATTGCGGTCGCGGGTTCGCATTGGCCAAGAAAATATTGGAAATAAAAGTAGCTAATATATACTAATATATACCTGTCCCATGTAGTACAGCAACGACCAGGCGGGTGCGTTCTGGGGTGGGAGGAGGAGGAGGGGGGGGGGGGGCGCCACCAGTTCAGTCAAAGTCAGGCAAATGCTCGTTTCTCCTGATATCAAGATGGTAGCCAATGGCAGATACGGCAAAACGCCCTTCACCCGCCCGTTCTATGAGCACCAAGATAAGTTGGGCCATAGCTAGCGCAGTCTATATTAGCATAAATAACCTTGTTTTCTTTTCTTTTACTTCTAGGATCGCGTCATCCAGGCCCCCCCCCCTTGATGTGGCAGGGGAGGGAGCAGATGCTCACGCTGCCCTCTCTTTTTAGACTTTGAGGGGCGTTCTTGTCTAGCCAGAGGACAAGACAACGGGTTTTCACAGATGCACAGAACAAGTCGGTGTGTGCGATTGGGGGTCCTTTGGAAACAAGAAGCTGGCGTAAGATGAGAAACAAAGTATGCACTGAAAGAGGGGGAGAAAGGAGGAAAAATAAATCACCTAGGTAGCTGTGAAGCCTTACCCAAGCTGATGTAACCATATAGCGAGATGCATATCTATAGTGATATATGACATTGCCACCCTCTTTGCCAGCTTTGGAGAGGGTTTTGCTTTTTAGTTTTTTCTTTCTTTCTTTGATTTTGCTCTGGCCATAAGTTCTTTTTATGTTGAAGACCATAACCTCCCACCCGCAAAGCATGCTATACTGTTTTGCCCTCAAGCCCCAAGTTGTCAACTAACACGCGCCGCACAGGGCAGGAAATAGCCCGAGCCCACCCTGACTCGGTGTTTGGTTTCTCAATTTACTTGTTTGCTTGCGCCGACCGAAAGCAGTCCTTACAAGGTTGATTTTGCGGAACGCTACCAGCAGCACACTAGCACTGAAGCTGTTGTTGTTTGCGCTGTTTATATGATTTTGACTTTGTCCCTTTTTTTTTAATTTCTTTTCAATTTTTTCTTTTCTTTTTTAATTCTTCAATTTGTTACCCATCCCGAGTTCTTAGTCAAGCAAGGAAGTAAGAAAAAAAAAGGCAAGAGCAGGATCCGCCAGTTGCTTATCTCGAGAAAAACTAGCCAGACTAGGAAGGAAGGAAGCAGGGCAGCGAGCAAGAAGCCTTTCTCAGAAGTTACCCGTCTTCTCTTAAGCAGTTGCTATAGCGCTAGGAGGAGGGGCCAAGGACCAGCAAACGGCCTACAACGCTGTGTGGACTTGCGGCTACAACTCAGGAAACTACTCCGACCTAGAAGAAATCCTTGCTATCATTCTTTCCGTCAATAGGTAGGAGGGAGCCTGGGATTCTTTCCTTTCTAATCTCTTAGTTCAGGGCCAGCCATACACAGGCGTGTTATCTATCAGCTTGTTCTTTCCCAATTTGTCACTACCCGGAAAAAAACGAAGGGAAGGAAAAGTAAAGCCCTCGGTCACCATCGCACCATCGCACCATCGCACCACCGCACCATCGTTTATTATTATAGGCTCTTCCCTCCATCGCCGCCTTTCTGTCCGCAGGCTTTTTCTTCTCCTTTCATCTTCTCCTCTCTCCTCTTGTTTCTTCCCGTTCTCTTCTGCGTCTTCTTGTTCGCCTGCTTCGCCTGCGTCTTCTTGTTCGCCCGCTTCGCCTGCGTCTTCTTGTTCGCCCGCTTCGCCTGCGTCTTCTTGTTCGCCCGCTTTGCCCGCTTCTTCTTCTCTGCTTCTCCTCTTTCCCCTTCTCGTTCGCCCCCCCCCCCCCCCCCCCCCCCCCCCCCCCCCCCCCCCCCCCCCCCCCCATCCCCGCCTCTTCCTCCGCCTTCTCCTTCCGTCGTGTGAATCTGCCGCTCGTCTGATTGAGAAGGCGTCATCAATCAAGAGACAGGTCCCTTTTCTTCCTTCTTTTTACTCCCCCTCTCCTCGTGCTTTGCTTCGCTAAGATGCAGCTCACTTTCCTTCATGGCATCAACGAGACGGTCGCCCGGAGCAAGGTGGGCTATTGGTTCCATCTCGATGGCTCTGGTCATGTAAGTCTATGTTCCTTTCCCCTCGGTTTTACATCTCATTCTCTGCATGTCCTCCTCGGCCCTTGCAGCACGTTATCTGATTCAGTCCTGTGACAATCGATTTTGGTGTCTTGTCGTTCTTTACTCGTTTCTCGTTCTTTTCTCTTTTCTCACTTTCTCACGTGCCCCGCCCGTCACTACTAATGACGGGCAGATTGACAACCAACCCCCAAGCCACCGCCCGCCAAATCGAACCATGTCGGTTTCTTTGTCCAATCATACTTTCACAATAATCGCTATATCGTCCCATAAAAATTCATGTCCAACGCCTGCTAACATGCTTCTTTCCCTGTGCTCTTTTAGCCCAGAGAGCGCAAGGGCTCCTACTTCCTAACCGAGATGCGTGCTGGCCTTGCTACCTTCTTTGCCATGGCCTACATCATCGCCGTCAATTCTTCCATTGTTGCCGACTCTGGCGGCACTTGTGTTTGCGATGTCGACGACTGCGTTACCGCCCCCTCAGATGCGTATATGCTCTGCGTTTCTGAAATTAAACGTGACATGGTCACTGCCACCGCTGCCATCTCAGCATTGGGCACTTTCTTCATCGGCCTGCTTGCCAATATGCCCGTCGGTATTGCTCCAGGAATGGGTAAGCCGCAGCCCTCGCTTTTGTTCGTGTTTGTAGAGTCTCTAATGCCTAACTTGCTCCGCCCCTAGGCCTCAACGCCTACTTTGCCTACACCGTTGTTGGATTTCATGGCTCTGGAAAGATCCCGTACCAAGTCGCCTTGACTGCCATCTTCATTGAAGGCTGGATTTTCCTGGGCCTGACTATGCTTGGCATGCGCCAATGGCTTGCCCGTGCTATCCCCCGCTCCATCAAACTCGCCACAAGTGTCGGTATTGGCTTGTTCTTGACTCTAATCGGCCTCACCTATTCGGAGGGTCTGGGCATCGTCGTTGGTTCTACCTCTACACCCACTGAACTGGCTGGCTGCTTGCAGGAAGACATGGTCGATGGTCTTTGCCCTACGTCCAAAAGGATGCGCTCACCCAAGATGTGGATTGGCATCTTCTGCGGCGGCATTCTATCTACGATGCTGCTCCTATACCGCGTCAAAGGTGCCATCATTTTTGGCATCATTCTGGTATCCATCATCTCCTGGCCTCGCAACACAGAAGTTACCAACTTTCCCTATACCGCTGTTGGCAACGACAACTTTGACTTTTTCAAGAAAGTCGTAGATTTCCACAAGATCAAGCACACTCTGAATGTCCAGGAGTGGGATATTTCCGGCTATGGCAATCAGTTTGGTCTCGCCATCATCACCTTCCTATATGTCGATATTCTCGACTGCACTGGTACCTTGTACTCGATGGCCCGCTTTGCCAATTTGATCGACCCCGTCACTCAAGATTTCGAGGGCTCCTCCATGGCCTACACTGTTGATTCTATCACTATTTCTATTGGCGCTCTTTTCGGAACCCCCCCTGTGACTGCCTTTGTCGAGTCAGGTGCTGGTATTGGCGAAGGTGGAAAAACTGGTCTGACTTCCCTGTGCACGGGATTTTGCTTTTTTATTGCTATCTTCTTTGCGCCCATTTTTGCGTCGATCCCGACATGGGCCACTGGCTCTGTCCTGGTGCTTGTCGGCTCCATGATGGCGAAGGAGGTTGTGGCTATCAACTGGGAGTACATCGGTGATGCGGTTCCTGCATTCTTGTGCTTGGCCATTATGCCTTTCACCTACTCTATTGCATATGGCCTAATTGCCGGTGTGTGCTCCTACATTTGCATCAACACGCTGGTGTGGCTTATTGAGCTAGCCTCTGGTGGCCGTATTGTACCGCCCAATAAAAATATGAAGGAGCCGTGGACCTGGAGAATCCCCGGTGGCATTCTCCCTCCGTGGTTTAACCGCCTGATTCACGGCAAAAAAGATTTCTGGCGGTCTGAGATGCCGGCTGTCACTGAAGGGGCTCTTGATGGAGGAGCGGCTAAGACCAGCGACTCCATAGGGCCTGAGAAGCAACAGCCCTATGAAAAGTAGACAGTGAGGAATTTTGGCTTGTTGTTTGTGTATATATCGCATCGTGCGTATTAATTGTGGAGTTTTGCTTTGTGTTGTATACAAAATACGACCTGTTTAGATGCTGACGGGATCATGGTATGGATGCTACGGTAGCCTACGACTGGCTGGCTGGCTCCTGGCTTATTTTTGCAGTCTCTTCACAGCATCATGTACATATATATGTTTGGGTGGCCTTATGTGGGATAGATATATATACTTTTGTATTTATCTTTTGCGAAGCACAGTTTCCTGGGACTAAAACATTATCCTAAGCAACTTGTTTAATTCTGTTTCCCCGAATGGTACTCTGGTCAAGATACTGCTTTTTTTGTCCTTTTTCTTTTCTGCATCGCGATTCGTTCATTCAACTATGACGTAGTATGAAAAGTAACCAACCAAAGGTTGGCTATCCAAAACGATAGATTGTCTCTAATATATCCCATTTAACATCAAAAACAGCGGCATTCTGCCTGTACAAAGGGGGACGCAGTTACGCGACCGTCTTCCCGGCACTCAAATGTCTGTCTCTTCCCTTTGTGCAACGGAAGACGTCCGAATACCATGTCGCACAATGTAGAGACCATCCATCATCTCCCGAGTGGTAACTGGCAACCAATTCAAGTATAAGTCAAGATCAAGATCAAGATCAAGAATAAAAATGGACAGGAAGAAAAAAAAAGCAAAAGCAGAAGCAGAAGCAGAAGCAGAAGCAGAAGCAGAAGCAGAAGCAGAAGCAGAAGCAGAAGCAGAAGCAGAAGCAGAAGCAGAAGCAGAAGCAGAAGCAAAAGCAAAAGCAAAAGCACACATTGCTTAAACAATGCAATGTGGAGGGTAGTCGAAACAGGCAAAGAAAAAAGAGAAGACAAGCAAAGAAGTCGCTACGCAGAAAATGACTAGTTCGCCAGATGAAGCGATAATAAGCTCGCTGGGAACGCAGACCAGCCAGGCGTCATCATAATGGCATTCCCCCCAATCCGCCAGTGTTGGGCATTGGGAGCTTGGGTGGTGCATCTTCAAGAGCTAGGACTCCTGTGGCCGATGTTTGGCAGCTTCTTCAGTGACGCACTGGCCTTTACGAGATCGGCTTTGGCCTGCGCAAACTCCCGGGCCTTCTCCTCGTCTGTCTTGACGCGGATCTGGCGGTGTTCGCCAGCGGCCATGGTCCCCTTGATAGTCCACCTTAGAGGGGGGCGGGCAAGCGCCTCGGCAACATCAATGGGTTCCTTAGGGATAGGGTATTCGCGGCACAGAGGAGGCAAAGGGTTTCCAGCCGAGTTTACCTGGGGATGGAATAGCGATGGAGTATCGGATCGGTGACCCGCATTGGAAGAAGCTTCAGAGGGTGTAGGGGTATTGGTCGACGAGCGGTCCATGGTGTCAGATAGTCAATAGGTAAGATGTAGGAAGATTGATAGGAATAGCAACAGTAAGATTGGCGTGTGAATTGTGGTAAAAGTGAGGAATATTGCGAATGAGTAGTTCACAGGGCAGACTGAGGAGGGAAGAAAGGAGCAGGAAGATGTGAATTTATGTGAAAGGGGTCTTGGAGAGATAAGATTAAATGAAGGAAATGAAGGAAATAAATGAAGAAAATGAAGAAAATGAACGAAATGAAAGAAAAATATTTCTTTGTGCGTGGATCCAGGAGGAGAGATTGGGAGATATGGGCGGCCGCAGAGGCTCTAAAACACGTGAACATGGAAACAATGCTACATTTTTTTTTAATTTTTTTAATTTTTTTTTTTTCACTTACATGCGTGGAAATAAAAAGAAAAATTAAACCTTTGGTCAATCTGCACCCCCTCCCCCCCATAAACCAAGCCAATACTATACATGCACCTTCGCTGAACTGAATTACCCAAAGAACCATCTAGTGCCATGTTAATGTTTTGTGCCAATCAACGCAAGCTCTTGCCACATGATCAAGGAATCGCGGGTTTCAGGGACCACCGGGACCGTATCTATTTATGCAACTAAAGAGGGCGTGAAGATGGCACCCCCGAGCTTAGGTTTGCCCAAAGTCTTCTTACAGAGCAAATGGTGAAGAACAGCCACGGGCTCGCTCGTCTGTGTTTTCTACCGCTACTCAACTACCGAACTTTCGAGGTGTTTGTTGTTTTGGCTTGTACTGGCGGATGCAGTTGCAGTTGCACTTGCAGTTGCACTTGCAGTTGCACTTGTTGTGGGCTTGCTGCAGCAGCGGCACATAGACATAAGTATGTATATACCAATACAATATATTGCAATATATGAACCCCATGCTACGTGATGACGTTCTTCCAGATCTGCATCTCAGCAAGGCTCGTGTGAAACGAATAATAGCTATTAGTTCCACTCTTGATACTAAACATAAGCATGCTCGCCGTTGTTCATTCATCCCAAGATTGTTCGTTTCGAAATCGGCAAATGAGACAAGCCTGAGGCTCAACAGAGAAACCTTTGTTTTCGTCGGCTGTACTTACATTACAGCTCGTGGCCCCCCTCGGCCCCCAAGTAATGTTAAATGAGATTTTTATCACGTCCCAGGTAGAGATGCTCCAGCGTAGCTCTCAGCCAGGCGTCCCCATGCACACTAACTCCTACTGCCTTGCTATGGCCTTTGCAGGATTCGCTGTTCTGCGTTAGCGCAGGGTAGCGCAGGGTAGCGGCCTGTCTGTCCGGTGTCGCCTTAGGTGACTACCACCGATAAGTACTTTGCTGGATACAGGCATACCCCCACTAGCCATATATATGCTTGTATGCGTGCTTGCACAAGCCACAGCAATCTAAGCCCAACACTTTGAAGTACATCTCGTGACCAAGTGAAGTGGCCTGGAGACCTCGGAATCTCTAGCTAGTCATGCAGTGGCTATACTCTACGCTCAAGTTGTACACATATATTTTGCTGCGAATCATGCTCGCCAGTGAACCAACATCCCGCCTAATCAGAAAACAACGTGATCCGGCATTTTTACTTGCTATTTGCTGTTATTTGGCTCTTGCGCTACTTTGATTTCCAGCCCTGGGCCCACTTTAAAACCAAGTCGTATATATTTCATATTACATGCATAAAATTGTTGAGGCTCTGTTTAAGCCCAACCCAGTGCGTTCAGGTCCAGGGTTCAGTGTCATCTCAAAACCACACCACGGAAACACCACATCACACTACTCGTCTTTATATTACTGCATCTCTGCCAATGTCCCAGCCACAGTTTATTTCTGGCGACCCTGCCGCCATCGACAAGTTCCTGGAGGGCTTCGATGTAAGCTACACCCTATGGTGATCACTGGGGCTGTGTTGGTGCGTATGTATATACCGTGAGAGATTAACAGCTAATGGCTCCCTTTCTATCCAGACTTTTCTCTTTGACTGTGATGGCAAGTCTGGAAACGCGGCCTAATACATGCATTTGTCACCACTACGTGTGAAAATGAGCGTCAAACTCTAATGCATATTTGCAGGCGTCCTCTGGTCCGGTGACTCGGTGTACGAGAACATTCCTGAGACACTCAACATGCTCAAGGCAAAGGGTTAGTTAGCCCCTCCCCTCCTCATACCAACCTATTCTCACCATAGACTAACAGCTCTACAGGCAAGAAGATTGTTTTCGTGACAAACAATTCAACCAAGTCTCGCAATGACTACCAAAAAAAGCTCACCAAGATGGGCATCCAGTGTGAATTGGACGAGGTCTTCTGCTCGTCATACTCAGCTTCCATTTACATCAGCCGCATCTTGCAGCTTCCCGAGGGGAAGCGCAAAGTTTATGCCATTGGTGAAAGTGGCATGAAGGAAGAGCTGGAGTCCGAAGGCTTGACAGTCATTGGTGGCCCCGCTGATACATACGACCGCAGCATTGAACCTGAAGACTACCAAGCCATGGCCGACAAAACAGCCCTCGACCCTGAAGTGGGCGTTGTTTTGGTTGGGTTGGACCGCAAAATCAACTACCTAAAGCTATCCATGGCCTTCCACTACATCCGAAATGGTGCCAAGTTCCTTGTGACTAACATTGACAGTACCCTGCCGTCTCATCATACTTTTTTCCCAGGTGCCGGGGCATGTTCTATCCCCCTTGTCCATATGACTGGCGAGAAGCCTTTGGCTCTCGGAAAGCCCAGCCAGGCTATGATGGATGCTATTGAGGGCAAGTTCCAGCTGGACCGCGCACGAACTTGCATGGTCGGTGATCGTTTGAATACTGACATCAAGTTTGGCATTGACGGGAAGCTAGGGGGCACTCTCATGGTGCTGACTGGCGTTAATCAGAAAGCCGACTTTGAAGCGAAGGATGCTGTTGCTGTTCCTGCTTTCTATGCCAACAAATTGAGTGATTTATTGGCTGCTAGCAAGTAAGTAGCACCTGGAGAAAAGCGGTGGTCGCCGAGGATGACAGCTGGAGGCCTAAACTGGCGGTTTTATCGGAATTCGCCTTGCCAGCAAGAGGTGCCAATACGCTGGGAATCTACTCGCCAGGTCGATTGGTTGGCATCATGGAAATTCATCAGTTTTGTGAGGATATTCTGTCTTGTAGAAACCAACTTGCTGGTTCTACGGGAACAGATTTGCTGTACATGTTTCGTTGGCCTCGTAGGGACAGTGGGGGTGTAGGAGCCAGGCCGGCCGGCCCAGGCGACCATTCAATATAATCTCGCGACATCACTTGATACTTTGGAGGAATCAATATATGGGCCGAGTCTTGAGCGTGAACCCCGCAAGTAGTGTTACTGAGCCGAATAAACCAAGTTCTTGCCATGCTTTCGAGACTTATTCTTGCACTTTGAGCCTGATGATGTTGCACTGGAGGCATAATCTGAATCTACTCCAGTGTAGCTGGTGATTGCACCAAGAGCGGATATATGAGCCCAGGTTTCAGCAACTTGCTTATCGTCGATCTAATGACCATGATAGTCACCGGAGCAAGCATTATTACAGGCGACGGCAATATCAAGTGCCCTATCTTCAAAGGCGCCCTATACTGCGAGCCTCTGTCCGTGAAGAATGGAAAATACTGCCTACTATAACAGCAAGAAGATCACTAGTAATGTCTGGCAAAGCTATTCATTATACTGCAATACCACCCCTCTCCCCTCC
>JAXASZ010000553.1:0-21690 GCA_038407095.1 Ceratocystis destructans
AGAGAGAAAGACAAAAAGAAAGAGTAAAGAGAGAGAAAAGGGAGGAGGGAGAGGGGGGGGGGGGGGGGGGGGTGGGGGGGAGAGAGGGGAATAGTCAATAATTGTGGTCCTGCAGAGCAAGTAGTGCTGCTTGATTTTGATTTGCTGATGAAAAAGATGCCTTGCTTCTGTGCTTTGTTGTGCTCTGCCCTTGAAAGATGGCCAGGAAAAGAAGTCTGGACGAAGTTCAAACTTGACGATGCTTGAAGATAAGCACTCAAGAGAATAGCCAGCAGAATGACAGAGGAGAAAGAGGAAAGAAGAGCAAGAAAGGAATGAGCA
Organism: Ceratocystis destructans; assembly: GCA_038407095.1. Taxonomy (NCBI): domain Eukaryota; kingdom Fungi; phylum Ascomycota; class Sordariomycetes; order Microascales; family Ceratocystidaceae; genus Ceratocystis; species Ceratocystis destructans. The sequence goes on from JAXASZ010000553.1 coordinate 322, forward strand.
AGGAGGGGAAATGAAAGCCTTTAAAAAGGCCGAGTAACTACTCTAAACGAAAAAGGCTTCCAACATGAAGGCGTAATTCTACCAAAAAGACAGAAAAATAGAATAATTGACAAGTATTACCAAACTAGGGGCAATGCTGAGCCTGCTGTAAGCTCTATGTATATAGGTAGTCAATTTGTAAACCCCAAACAGCAGGGTCAGGCAGGCAGGCAGGCAGGCACTTATCCGGTGACGACAACAGACTAAGCAAACATGACCCTAAGAGCTACCCTAGCTACCCTATAACCCTAGACAGTGGGATGATTGCAAGCTATGACCACTGCCATCATTAAGGACATTTCGGAAGCTGGCGCCGCAGTTTTGAGATTGACTTAAAGAAGCTTGATTCAACGCGACATCAACTTGAAGACTTCTCCTATAAGACTCCATTTGTGTAACATTGTAAGGCGCCGCTGGCTCATACTGGCGGCCGTCTGTATGTAGCCCTACAGCAGCTTGCTTTTTGAGTGGCTTTGGCTGCAGATCTGACCTACAAGGGTTCAATGGGTAGCGAGGCGCTGGCTGGGCATGGACTCGAATCAGGTCTAGAAGACGATCGAACGATGGTGGGACTGAGAGATGCTTCAGATAAACATGCGCACTGTACACCATGTTTATCAAATTATCAGGATAAATAACGAGGCATATACGCACGTGATGTCGCTTGAGAGAGGACAAGACCGCTAGCAATACCTGGGAGATTTCTATTTTTTTTCTTTCGTCGTTGCTATTCTGTGATTTTATATCACAGCATTGCTCCTATAAAAAGGCCAACTTCTCTCTTTTACATTTCTGGCAAACAGTCCTAATGCCGCGGGAAATCCAGGAAGCCCCCACTGAAGAAGTCTTCAATGTTGGGGAAATCCGACTGCGTAAAGTTGTATGTAGCATGTGAGGCATCCGGGTCCCAGCCCACCGGAACGCCAGATCCAGCTGTAGCACTATCAATAGCCATGGGATCTGCACTCACAGCAGAGTGTGCTGCGCCATGAGCTGCCGGCGGCAATCCCATCGTCCGATGGTGTGCAGCCGAGAAATTGCCGAGATACTCAGCACGGCGGCGACTGGTGCTGTTTATGCTGCCGTTTGTATCACCACGCTCCGAGACCGCCGAGCTTGGCTGTAGGCGTGCTATAAGCAGGTCGCGGGCAAGACGAGCGGTGCTCAAGGCCCATTCCTTGCCCCGTGTAGCAGCACACCACTCCTCATACTTGAAAACAAGCTCTTGGCACTTTTCGTCGGAGACGTGCGAGTGGGCAGCATCATAATGGGCCAGAATTAGCGAACAGTAGCCGACAGCCAGCAAAGTGTTGGTGGTAGACGAAATCTTCTGTGCGTGTGGCATTGATAAAAAGGTTTCGAGAACGCCTTGGACTGAGCGAGCAACGCTAAGACGCAGCAGAGCCCGGGTATCATTTGGATCTGATGTCGGTATCGTAGAATTGCTGTTTGGGCCAGAGCTGGATGGAGTGCTTTCTTGCATGTTGCCAGGACTGGAGAGAATAGTAGAGGAAGAGATGCGCTCGCCAAGATCCTCGAGTGAACGCACGCAAAGGGTTAGACAGGCTAGGTTGTAGCCAATATGAAGCATAGAAGCAGTTTGGAGGGCTACCAGAGCAAGTCAGTCGACAGAGAAGCGTAGATTGCAGCAAGAGCAGCACCTGTACTTACATAGCAAATGAGCCCACTTTCGCTTCCAGGTATCAAATGTTAGGCAGACGCCAGATGTGTCCAGTTGTGGCCGGTGGCCAAGTTTTTGAAATAATACAGAGTATAGCATAATCTCTGCTAGCAGCATTCCGTCTTGCATTGTAGCCTCATAGAAGCTGAGCAATGTGTTGCACTGCTCTATGTAGCGTTCGGGAATCACCGACGGCCGTCCGGTAGTAGCAGCCCATCTACGAAAAGGTATTTAGTAATGACCCTACCACGGCACTGAGGTTGTTTCTGTCGCAGACTCACCGTAAATGATGCACGCAGATTGTAGCCCACAGCCGAATTGCCGCGCGGTCATCCGCGGTTGTTTGGCCAGCCTTGATGTTATTTACAATAGTGGAAAAGCTGATGCACAGCATGGCCTGCTCAGCACAGTATCCCGTCAACATCCAACTATCAATGTATTCAGGGCCATTTTCTGACGGAGCTGTGGCATTGTTACTCATTAGGAAGATACCTTGGATCTCTTCCAAATGCAGGGGGCTAGTTAGTAGTATCTGCCCTAATGACAGACGCACTTTTTCATACACACGCTGGTGCAGGTTTGTGGCGTAGACCTCTGGGACATATGTCATGGCATAGAGACAGCATACGCTATGCAGGAAGGGTGACTGTGCGCGCATTGTCTCGCTTGACAGGCCATGCGGGATGTCTAGATGATAGGTTTGGCCGCGAAACTCGAAAAATGTCTTGATCAGTTCGTCGGCTGTCTTTGCATCTAGTAGTTGTGCGGCCACAAGATCAAACATGGCATATTCCTTACGCTTGCGGTTGACCATAGCCCAGCGAGAACCGAGCTCACGGATAACTACCACAGGGGCCGAGCTAATAGCATGGTCAGCTGGATCAGAGATGCGTTCGGGACCGGCATCTATGGTGTTAGTGGGTGGTGACTCCTCGTCATTCTCATGAGTGTCAAGGGGCATGTTGAGAACGCAGCTGGAGAGTTTTTTGACCATGGCTTGGGTTTCGGCTAGTGCGTCTTCGAGTGCCCGGATTCTAGGAATAGTTAATGTTAGTAGCCCTGTGAATGCAGTAATAGGAGGGTAACCCACCGGTCCTCGGAAGCTTGTCCGATAGCTAGAGGCCGTGGCAATGGTTCCAAGCGGTCTTGATCTTGCCGCGAGCATCTTATTCTGCACATGCATAAGTATTAGAAGATATCATCAGCAGGCGGACGGTGTTCGGTTAGCCTCAAATTGCGGCAGTCCCTGCGTACCTTAAGAGCTGACACCGCCTACACGACTGTAAGTTAGGGTCATAGTCACAGCGACACTTGAGCCTTTGACATGATTCGCACGAAAAGATGCGTCGGCGCCGCCGTTGTTTGGGCTGATCGCCTGATGAGCCTGCAGCAGTTACTGCAGCCACTTCCGCTGCCACAGACCCAGAGGCTGGTGGTGCTGAGCTTTTGCCCCCGGCCGTAGAGGTTTTCGGAGCAGATGCGGGGCCGGGGGCAGAGCTGGGATCTGATACGTCTGAGGATCCAGGCGCAGAAGTACTGGCAACAGCGGCAGGATCGGCTGTGTGAGCCGCACATTTGATATCTACATCTCCTTGATCACTAGTAGGAGACGACCCGCTGGCCGCGGAGGCTGTAGAAGTGGTAGCACTGTGTTCCATTTACAGACAGGCGGATAAGGGAGAGGGACAAGAGATCAAAGGGGAAATGGCAGCAGCAAACTCCGGAGATTCCTTGTGAATTGAGCGTCTTTGGGGCAATTGAGAGCAACAGATTGCGGTGAATGAGTTGCCCCCTAGCTGAGCCGGCGGCTTGTGGACGGCGAAAGGGTGTTACAGTACAACAAGGACCGGGACACAAGCGCTAACTGGATTTATGAATAACTATAAAAAGAGCCACCCAAAAAAAAAGAAAAAAAAACTCGATAAAATCCAAGCTAGATGCAATAAGACGGACCTAAGCCTGTGGTCACCGGTCCTGAAAAGCGGAGGGGGGGGAGGGGGGAAGGGGAGGAAGCAATCCCTCTAAGGAGGGAGTTCCCTATCAAATCAAGGCTGCTCTGCAGGACGGACTGAGGCTGCAAGACAGGTTCCCAATAGGTCCAGCAAACAGAAAAGAGTAGAAATAACACAAAAAATACAAGAATAACAGCAGTAGAAAACAACGGAAGAAAAATAGAACCTGTCAAGCCCAAAGTTTGGGTGGCGGCCGTGTAGATAATTGAGATAAGAGGAACGAAGGTTAAACCGACATAGTGAAAGATTTGCTGCCAGATCCGCCGGTTGCCGACGGCTGCGGCCGGGTGTCTAGCAGGCGGGGACCCAGACCCTAAATCTGAGGCTTAATCCCCAAGTGCTTCATCGTCCATCGTAGTACAAAGCAAGTTGGTGCAACCTCGATACATGGCTAAATCCATCTCGAGAACAAGCCGCAGCCAAAAAAGACAAACTCTCGGCATTTGCGCATATTCCGCTCCGCTACTGGGCCCTAGATACTGTCCGAGCGCTTTTGCTTATTAATACAGTCCAGCCGGTCTCTTAGAGAAGATGAAAAAAGAAGGGGAGAAGTTAAATGCCGAGAGAAGAGCGGCCTCGTCTTATTTCTCCTTAAACCTGACATGTGTATGGCTAAGCACTGGCCGCCTTAGCGACTTTCAGGGCAATCCAAAATGAGAAACGCTCTGAGAACAGCGCAGAGGCCCAGAGGAAGGAAAAATGGAAGAAATAAAAAGAGAGGGGCCTGGGAAAATAGTGCACTGGCCCGCATGGCTTCCTTCAATATGTAGACCAAGCCATGGGCTGGCCAAGGCCATAGCCTCGAATAAAGAATGCATGGGTGAGAGAACGTGAGTGATTGAGAGCCAGCCTGCTCCGTTGGCCACATACAGTCTCTCCTTTAGGTTTCTAAGCGATATGGTCATAGCTGATGCCCGGACAAAGCCGTGATTTGTAAATGACATGTGCCGGCGGTCGAGTTTTATCATCCGGATAGCCAGCAAAGTATGATGGCTCGAGAGCTACGAAATATGACGATGCTTTTTGGTTGGTTTGGATACGAGTGCGGGTTAGAAAACAACGCCCTCTACGCGAAGTAACATTATGTGGGAAGGGGGAGGGGGGGGGCGAAGGGAGAAGAAAGACCAAATGGATATTGAAAAGCGAACATCGCTGTGGTATAGAGCAGCGAGCTTGATTGTATATTTTACGACTCATAAAAAGGCCGACAGAAAGCAAAAAGAAACAAAAGAAGACGGGCTCAGACCAAGATGCCGAAAGCTTAAGACAGAAATAGAAAGGAAAAAGTACATAAGAAAAGAAAATGGTGGAATCCAATAAGCTACTCTAGAGATAAAATGGGCAGGGAAGGAATAAGCAAATAAGGAAATGAATAAATGAGGAGTAAGAAAAAGAAATAATAAGAAAAAAGATCGTGGCAGAGAAAAGAATGTGCGTAGTCTTTGGAAAGGGAGGGGGGGGGGGGAGGGGACGGAGAAAAAAATATGAAAAAAAGAAAGATTTATGTTACTGAGCCCCTCTCCCCTCTCCTCCTCCTCCCCTCTTCCAAAATCACGCATGCAACGTGGAAAAGAAATTAGCCAAGCCTCCGGAGAAGCAAACGTACATATGACCTCGTTGGCGTCGTGTCTTGGTCTACACCGCTTCCCGCGTTATAGCAAGCTAGTTGGTGGGCAAGAGCTGCGGCAAAAACAGGACTATGCCTATGTATGCTATGCTGTGCTCTTCCGTAATGTTCTGTGCTGTGCTAAGCTGTGCTGTGCTGTGTGCTGTGCAATGTTTGTATACATTTACCCCAACCTGCACAACTTCAGCTCCTGTTGCCTTAGCCTGCACTGCACTGCACTTTGACTCCGTAGCAATCTATTCTACACCGCTCGGAAGTGTAGGTCATGATCAGTCGTTGTCGTGAAAGGCGATGATTGGTGCTGGCCATAGGCATCAGTTGCATAGGGGCCCAGTCCCGCCACAGCTCCGAGGGGGTTGTGTGAAGGGTACATGGACGAGGCGACAATGGCGCCTAGTCCCTGCAGCTCGAGCCCGGACGAGACAGACACGGTAGCAGGATAAGACGAGCTTGCGACGTACGACGAGCCATAGTAGTATGGTGTCGGCTGAGAGGATGCTGAGAGCCGCGATACGGCAGCACCGCGTGACTCGGGTAACCGGGTGTCGTATGTGGGATATGGGCTGGAGAAGGATGGTTGGCGGGGCGTACTGGTCTGTGATGAGTGGGCCTGGGCCTGAGCCTGGGAAGCAGCAACAGCGGCGGCGGCAGCAGCGGCGGCTTGCGACGGCACGGGAGTGGCATCATGCACCTGGACTGAGGCTAGCGACGCAGCCACAAGTCCTGAGGCGCCGTCCATGCGAGGCAGGGCGGCGGGATCTTGGTCGTAGATGGCGGTACGGGCACGTGGGGCGTAGCGAAGGGTGGGGTAGTCCTGGATCCGTGGGCGTTTGCGGGATGTAGAGGCACGCGAATCCTTGCGCAAACGCAAGCGCACGCCCTGGTCGCTGAAGGAACGGGTCAAAAAGGTCGACTCGGTCATGCCCGGGAAGGTCTTGGCAGGCCATACGGTGAAGATGTCTGAGGAGATGGAGGCGATATGCGAGCACACTGAGCCCTGAAACTCAAATAGGGAGAAGCGCAGACGGAACTTGCCCTCGGCCTTGACCGACAAGTCAGGAAAGATAAAGAAGCCAGCATCGGAATTGTCGGTGTCTTTGAGTTTGTGCAAGCTGGAGGCCAGCGATCCCACTATGGACGTGCTGGGGATATCTTTGAGTGGCTGCTCATCGGCACCGATGAGCGTGCACGACATGAAGAAGTAGGGACTCTGCAGATAGTGCTGGTGGGGGTCCTTGTCACGTGCAATAGTCAGCTGCAAGATAGGTGGTGGGTCGATAGGCTTGCGATCTTTTTCCTTGCCGATGGCGACACGGGCGTTTTGCGGTTGCTGGCGGATGGTGATGCTATGTGAGCTAGTAGTAACAGTGGTGGGAGTAGCAGAGGCGGCTGCAAGAGAAGCGCCAGTAACGCTGGAAGCGGCGTTGGCGGCGGCAGCAGCATTGGCGGTGGCGGAAGAGGCGGTAGGAAAGGCGGACTTGATATCCAGTGGAGACGTTGGCGAGTCCCGGGCTAAAGACTGTTGACTCAAGGAGGAGCGGTGGTGAGTGTATGCATGAGAGTGAGTCTGTGGTTGTGACTGTGGTTGCTGGTGGTGTGATGGTTGTGAGTGTGCCACGGGCAAGGGTGTGCTCTGCATCATGCTGGCCGAGAGACTGGACATGGCCATGGGCGTGTGCGGGTGAGTGGGCAAGCCGGCGGTATCATAATGAGGGTTGTACATCTTGGGTCTGATAAAGTCGTGGCCAAGGCCAGCTGTGCTAAGAGTTCCGACGGCTGCCATGGACTTGAGACTTGAAGACTTGAAATGAGAAGGGAGGAGGGGTGGGAGGGGGGGGAGGAGAAGAAAGAAATAGACGGAGATAGAGGAAGGCAAATAAAGACAAATAGAAGACCAGTGGATTAGAAGGCTGGAGAGTAATACGATGAGGTTGGAGGAGGCAAGCAAGATGGGGAGATGAGGAGGGGATAGCAGTAAGTTGGACGTGGGTTGGAGGAGGGGGGCTTGTGATGGGGAAGAACGAGGTATAAAACTAGTATAAAAAAAGGAAAGAAGGAAGGAGAAGAAGTGGAAGAGGTGGAAGAGGTGGAAGAAATAGCAGAAGTAGCAGAAGTAGCAGAGAAGAAGATCCTGAGAAGTGAGGTAACAGACGTCAAGAGAAGATGTATATGTACAAGAAAAAAGGCCAAGAAAAAGCCAAGTCCAACAGAACAGAAGCAGGAGAAGAAAAAAGGAAAACGTACGAAAAGAAATAAAAAAAGGAAAAGAGTGAGAGAAAAAGAAACGGGAAGGACAGGCAATATATCAAACAAAAGACATGTCAATAAAGAAAAGGAAAAAAAAAAAAAGATGTGAGCGAGGCGAGAAGAGGAGAGGAGAAGGCCATGTAGTAGATAAAACACGGCTTTTTAATCTTCTTATTTCTTTTTTTATTCTTTTTTTTACTTGTATTTTAAGGGCAGAGGAAGAAAGAGGAAAAAAAGGAAAGAGACAATTTGGACAAGGAGGTCGGTCCTCTTCCGTACACTCTAACGCTCTCACTCTCTTACACCAAGACAGGACGCAGCTTTGAAGAAGGACACAACGAGAGGAGACAACAGGCGGTAGACATGTACTCGAGGACAAGGACGGTCAGTCAGTCAGTCAGTCAGTCAGTCAGTCAGTAGGCAGAGAGCAAGGAGCAGCGGCCAGCGGCGCGAGAAAATGAAGAAGAAGACTTGTCATTTTAAGCAGGATATTCTGGCTGCATGTGCGCGCGCCTCTAAAAAACAGGCAAAGAGCAAATAGCCTAACCGTCAGCCATCCAGCCAGCTCACAGTTCACTCGTCGACATGTAATATAGTGTATGTAATGTAATGTACGATGATGCCCTCTCAGACCACCTGGCCGCCTGCTAGCAGAGTCTAATCGATCTTGGGCTGGACATTTGTACGGCTCTTTCCCTTCTAGCCAGCCCATCCATAGACATGTAGCTGGGGAGCAGCAAGAAAAATGCCTTCTAGCACAGCACACTGTACTTCGACACGGCACAACCCCTCTCCCCCTCGCCCCTCGCTCCCCCCCTTCCCCTCCCCTCAAAGACGAAGGTAAAAGCACGGCCAGGGCCAGGAAGACTACAACCCTCACGCCCGCACCACACAAACAAAGGGACGACGCGGACAAGGGACATAGAGGAATAAAAAAAAGAAGCGGAACCGGGGGGGATGGGAAGAGAGAGGGGAGTGTTGCATGTTGTGGGGTGCAGGTGATGAGGGGCGTGTATGTATTGTTAGCTATGTTATATAAGTACAATAGGCCGGCTCCAGGGCTCGATAGGCCAATTTCTTATTGTAAGGTTTGAGAGTTCAGGGCATGCTAGGGGATGGGGGTGGGAAGGGGGGTGGTCGAAGTACAAGAAGGTAGTGGAAGACAGACATGCACTGTTATAGCCATGTACTGTATGTACACACGTATGAATACATGTGCATGCACGCACTTTCATACATCAATCATCACACCATATTGGATATTGTCCAGACCAAGGCCATTTCTGGCCTTATCATTGGCTGGCAAAGTAGAGGATGCGTCGTGGGAGAGAGCGGGCTAATAGACCAAAGCAGAAGAATACATAGAGAGGACAAGAATGACGAATAGGGCATAGGATCGAATGTGGCAGGCAAGCTTTGTGCTACGGCCAGCTAGATGTTATGAGTCTAGGCTAACTCTACTAAGCAAGTTTCTTGTAGCTCTCTGTTTCTGTGGCATGCAGGCAATTCCTTCATGTGATGAGGACTGGAGGCAAGGACGGTGACAAAGTTTGTGTGCGGATTTAACCCTATTTGGTAGCTGCCGAACTGTATTTTTTCTGTTTTCCTGCTGTCTGTCTGGTGCTGTCTGGTGTTGTCTGGTGTTGTCTGGTGCTGTCTGTCGTCTGCCGACGGCCGTCTGCCATCTGCCGCCTGCCATCTGCCGCCTGCCGCCTGCCATCTGCCGTCTGCCGTCTGCCGCCTGCCGTCTGCCGTCTGCCGTCTGCTGTCTGCTGTCTGCTGTCTACTGTCTACTGTCTACTGTCTACTGTCTACAGTCTACAGTCTACTGTCTACTGTCTACTGTCTATTGTCGACTGTCTACTGTCTACTGTCTAGCTTCTGTTTTCTCTTTTCTGTTCACTATTTCCTATTTACTGTTTCCTGTTTTCTGTTCCCTGTTTTCTGTTCCCTTTTTTCTACTTTCTTTTTCTCCTCTCCTCCGATCATGTCGTCTTCCGTGCCACAACCACAGAGTCACGCAGAGACACAACTGCATTGTTTCTCTCAAAATCTTCATATCGGTCTCTCTCCCTCTTGCTTCACCCATCTATCACCCTGCTTCCGCTAGCTACCTCGTACCTCGTCTCTTGTGATTTCCCAACCAGGTCAAACTATAGCACTTCCAAGCTTCCCGTGGCCAAAGGCCTGTGCAACATTTATGGCTAGGGCTCTACACTAGGGTTTGTTCCTCTTCCCCCCCCTCCCCTCTTGTCTCTCTTCCTCTTGTGCAAGACTTGACAATGATTTGTACCACGAGCCACATGCAATGCTACAGAATCGCAAAGAAAAGTGTTTCTGTCTTTTGTTTCCGTGTGTGTCTCTTGAGCCGAGTCTTTAAGGCCCTGCCCTCTATACGTTTTTAGCTTCTGTTTTTTGTTTCGTTTTATTTTTTCCATTTTACGTTTTCCTCCCCTCCGCCCATAAGGGCCGGAAATGCAGCAAAATAGCTTCTGTCTGATCTATACCTATCCTATAGCCCTTCCTGGCCCCTGCTCTCCTCTCCCATTCTTTGTGCTCTCTTATACTTTCCCTTGGCTTTTTTCTACCTGCATGAGCTCGCCCTCGACAGCAAACAAGAACTAAAAAAAAAAAACGAAAAAAAAAAGAAGAAAAAAAGCCCTGGCTCGCCCATCCTCACCCTGCACGTTCTACTGTGTCCCCGAGTTTGTGGCCATGCACGTATGTATGTCTTTACATCCATGTACCACCAGCGAAAGAAGCCCGGTAAACTTTCCATCAGCAGGATCCAGAAACCAGAGACCAGAGGATGAAAACCTCCGCCCTATCTACCTACTTTCTTCGCAGATGCTCGCCCACACTATACATTTCAGCTGCCACAGTAGCATGCAGACACCTCCATCAGCAGCACTCCTGTACACACATGCACATGATAAAGGCTCTCCTGCTTCCCCCATCTGATCCTCCGTCTAACAGCTTGCTAGCATCAACTCGTCCTCCCTCCGGCCACCCCTTCTTCCCCGCGTGATTTTTCCCTTTTCCCTTTCCCTTTGTCCCTCCGTCTCCTCTACCATAGCATCCATCCTAGCTCGATTCAATGCACGCTCGTGTTTCGCAGCACTTATTCGGCCGCGCAACGTGCTGCTGTGGTTCCGAAACTAGGACATCTCCGTCACGCTTAACTGAGAATCGCTCGCTTGAGGAAATATGTAAGTGGGAAACAGACCCTAATATGGCAGAAAACCCTAGCCGTATTCGTTCTAATTCATCCGTCCTCTCTCCGCTCTGTCTTCGGTTGTGGTCCTCTCTGATTATCTTATCCTTCTTTGACAAGCTCCCAGCGTCTAATCTGGCGTTGTGTGTATGTGTGTATGTGTGTGTGTGTGTTTTTTTTTCTTCTTTTTTTCGCCGTGTCTTCGTCTTCTCCTGTTTCTGCTTCGGCCTTCGCGCTCCACGTCAAAACGTCTAATAAAAAGGTGATCGTTGCTTTCCCTGCTTGGGCGCCCGCCTCGGCGCTTTAACATCCGTGTTTTGCTTTGTGCCCTTGGCTTGACCTGTCTTGCCGCCTCAATAAATATGATAGCAAGAAGCTTTGGACATTTTAATACCTTGTGTGTTCCTAGCAAGCAGAGCAACACCAGGAGTGCCCTGCTCTTTGACCGCGGCCGTGTTCAAGTCTCGGCGACGCTCAGGCAGTTTGTTTGTCGTCAAAGGTATTTATTTGTTTTTTATTTGTTCTTTTTCTTTGGAAGGAAGAAAACAAAACTAATAAAAAAAGCCCGAGTCCCGTCCGCTTATATTTGGTTGTATTGCTGCTATCTGTCGGTCTATATACTAGCTAGCTATACCACCGTTAAGATATGTCGAATCTTCCTTTCTCCGTTCTAGTATACTATACCTTATATCTTGCCTAGCACTTAGCATGTAGTAGTCCTTGTAGCTTGCTTGTGGGTTGTTGTCAAGCTTTAGTGCTTCGCTCTATGTCTTGGCCTTCTCCCCCCTCTCTCTTCTCTCCTTCTCTCTCCTCTCTTCTCTCTTCTCTCCCTCCTTGTCCTCTTCTACTTCTACTTAGCAACTAGCATTTCGCCTTACATGCAGGCCATATTACAAGGCGCCATCATATCAGGATCAGGACAATCAACTGCCTGACTTTGCAGTACATCTCCATCGAGTCTACACTCAAATAGCAAGCTCGCTTAGTTTATCGCCATGACCATCTGGCGAAGCTCAGGCTTGACAACCCTTTTACAAAGCAAAACAGGCCCTAACAAGCCATGCCCCTCCCCCCTAGCAATCACTCCCTGCGCTCTACCTGTCTCTCGTACACTGCATTATCCCACCCTTCACCATCCCCCCTCTCCCGTGTCACTCGCTTGTATTTTTATATCGGACGCTGTGTTATTGAGGCCTTGCCTTGCCTTACTTTGGCCCTGACCTTGGCCTTTATTAGCCTTGTCCTTGGTCTTTCTTGGCCCCAGCCCGTGTTGCCCAATGAGCTGATTTGATGTAATATGTCTTGTCATCATGTGTGTTTTGTCCGCCCTCAATCGCAGCAAGGTGACTGGTCAAGGCATGGCCTGTCCAACAGTAGCGTCCACAGCTGCGTCAGTAGTAATGGTATCAACAGGCCCCATGGACAGCAGTTGCAGTGGCTTTGCTGCATTTGCGTGCGTGTACGTAGGTACGTATGTTTGCATGTGAGTGTGCGTTGTAAATACATGCACAGCGACCACCTCCGCCCATCTGCCCATACGTGCGCCTAATCACCGAATACACAAGTACATACATATGCCGTGCCTCATCCGTCGGCCACCGCATGCCTTCCAGCCTCATCATGCCTTACTGTGCAAGTCTTTGCCGCTGTCGTGAGATCCTCCACAGCCATCGGCATCCGCTATCAAGCTGCTCTCCTTCTCTTGCTCTCGCTCTCTTCTCTTACTCTGCCTACTTCACTCCCTTTTTCTTGTCTCCCTGCCTTACCCAGTCTTTCAGATGCACTGTGTGGTGCAAGCTAGTTTTCTTGTAGAGGCAAATCGAGCGTGTGACCTGTCGAGCAGGAGCAGCGATTAGGACGGCCCAACCAGACTATCAGGGAATAGAGAGAGTAACGTACAAGCCTTCTTTTTTTTTCTTTTCTTTTTTTCTCTCTTTCTCTTTGCCCTTCTCACCTCCTTCTTACTAGTCTACCTACCCGTATCCTGTATCTATCTATACTACCCCTTGTTCTAGTTCTTTTGAAAGAGTGTGCGGCCGCAATACCTCGGCTCCAGAGCTATATCCGTACCATGCAGTATATGCGACCTCCTTCTTTGTGCATTTGCATTTGCATTTGCAATCAGTACAAGTTTTAGCATCAATCATGTGTCTTTGGCTGTGGCTCAAGATCATCCATGTTTAACAAGGCAAGTTAACGCTACTCTTGTTTAGGAGAGCCCATGACGATGGGGCAAAACATACAGCAGAAAATAAAAGAGAGTCATATAAAGTACGGGGAGGGAGGAAAAAAGGAGATTGAGGCATAGGCATAGGGCAAGAGCAGAGTAAGGATATAGATGCAAGCAATAAGACACCCAAAGCACGGCCCCTAGAAGACAGACCGCCTTGCTATACAGCATTCGACAGTAGCAGCCCTTAAGAACACAAACACGAGCACAAGCACAAACACTGTACAAGACTCTATATTCTCTTGGATACCTTGTTATTTCTATTTTTTTATACTTTTCTCCTCCCCCCCCCCCCCTCCCTCCATCTCTTTCTTTGGTTCCTTATCTTTTTCGGTGTACCATTGCTCCCCCTGCCTCGTCTAGTCTTTCTCTTACCTAGTCGATAAGCTACATACGTGATGTTGATATACATCCATACATGCGTACTCGGACCAGAGCCAGAGCCAAACCCAGAACCAGCCTTGGTCTTGTTCGTCCCACCTTAGCAAATCGCCATCGCCACTACAAATCTAGTCTAACCTAGGTCAACCCAGCCCAGTCCGAGCAGTAAAGAGACAAGAGCCAAAATCCACAAGGCTCATCTTAAAACGAATAAAAAGACACCCGAAAAAAAGGCAATAGCGTACCAAAGTTGTAATACGGCAGTTCCCCTTCTTTGTTCGCAGCCTGATCCCCCCATCCCCCCTCTTCCTCTTCCTCTTCCTCTTCCTCTTGCTCTTCCTCTTCTTCTCTAGCCTCGTCTTCTCTAGCCTCGTCTTCCTCTCTCCTTCCTCCTCTTCCTCTTCCTCCTCTTCCTCCTCCTCCTCTTCCTCTTCCTCTTCCTCTTCCTTGTTCACCTTCATTCTGTCTTCCCCTTCCCACGATATGACCCAGGCGACGGGGGAGAGGGTGTGTAATTTGAGAGGCATTCATGGAGACATGAACCGTTATCGGTAGTGGTTGGCGTTGTCGTTGAGATGCTACTACAGAAGGAAAATGAGAAGAGCGGCAAAAAAAAAGAAAAAAAAAAAGGATTATGGGGTAGGAAAGGCGAAAAGTAATGCGTGCGTATGTGTGGCTTGATAGTCCTCATGGGCAGTTTGCTGTCCCTTTGGATCTGTCTCCTCATCTCTCTCATTCCCTTGCTACCCTGTTCCTCTCCTCTCCCCTTCACTCACATGTCTTCGGGAATTTTTTTCCACCCATCACCGAATTACACGGTCCCCAAGGTTTGTTCCACACAGCGCGCGCTAGCTGACTTGGCCATGCTCTTGTGCGCTGCATCTCTGGAGCTCAATTTTGTGCCTATGTTTATTGTCTTCATCCTCCTTGTTAGTCGGAGAATTGACCAAGCTCTCTCGCCCTTGCTCTCTCGCCCTTGCTGTCTTGTCCTTGCTCTTTCGCTCACGCTTTCTCTTTCACACACGCACACGCTTCTTCTCTGTTCTGTCTTACCCTGCTTTACCCTATACTGTTCCTGTTTCCCCCGTGAATATACGTAAATCCTTCTTAATCAAGTCTCTTGCCAATATGTTTGCGGCTTCTTCGCAACGGCATCTTGACAAGATACGGCGATACAAGACATCATGTAAAACACTGATCTTATCCATTCCTTGATTTGTGCTAGGTGCGTATATCATGTGTGCATTTCATGGTTGTACTATTGCTGTATATCGTGTTGTTGTGCAGTGCGTGCACAGGCATGAACAGCCGACCCTACAGGGCTTTGCTCGACAAAAATGGCAAGCATGGCCAACCTCGCACCTGGCTTTGTTCTAGACTTATTTGTCGTCTCTTTTATCGTGTCTGTTTCTTTCTGTCTGGTTTTGTGCGTATGATTTGCACGCTGGTTTATAACTTGTCTCTTATGAACTAAAGAGAAAAATTAGCCTCGGAACAGAAGACAATAGAAAAGATTAGAAGGAGAAAAAAACGAAGAAGAGAAAAAAGAAAGAAAAAGAAAAAGCCCTCCTACTTCTAGCCTTGTTCTTCTGTGTTCTTTTCGTGTGTCAATCGCAATTATTTGCGAAAAATAAAAATAAACCTCGAGTTTTTAATGTATTTATTTTCGGCTGTTATTGGGCCTGTTAATTCCTAATTAACGATCCTTTACAAGCTCCTCTCTCTCTTTGCCCCCCTCCCCCAAACCCTAACGGCTAGATCCAGTCATCTCATGTCCATCTCATCTCTTGCAGCCTTGCAAATAACCTTCATCACAATCTTCACAGTCTTCATTATTCTCTCCACCAAGAGCCAGCTTCACTCCATGCCCTCTTTCTAAGCCACAACCAGTACCAGACAGACAGGCCTTGCCTTGTTCCTGGTCTGTCTCGTCGTTTTTGTTATCAGCGTCAATCAATCCCCAATTGAGCCTGCGCCATCCAAACTTTATTCTCCTCCCCTCTTCCCGCCATCATCGTTGTCTCTCCCACCCCTTCTTTTTTCTTCGCTTATTGCATGTTCAAGCACGCAAGAAAACAGGTTGTGAGATGTCTTTGAGAATGAAGCGAGGGCACGGGAAGAGGGCGAAGAAGACCAGAAAGACCAAGAAGACGGGAGGAGAGCACGTGAAAATTAAGACAAGATAACGGCCGCGGCAAACTTCACACGACAGGAGAAAAAGAAACGCTGGGATAAAAGGAGAAAAAGTTGGAAATGCTGGAACATAAATGTCCGTCTAGACGAAGGGGAAAAAGAAAAAACGAAGAAAGGAAGATTCATAGCCACGTTTTGTTCTCTTATGTTGCTTGTGCGGGGGGGGGGGGGGGTTTTTTGAATATTTTTTTCTCACCATGTGCCATGATGATGATGCCTTAACACCGTCTCTCTTAAACCTCCTCTTTCTCATTCTTTTTCCTTCTCCTCCAGTAAGCCAAAGGTAAAACCAAAAAAGAAGAAAAAAAATACACAAAAAAAATACACAAAAATACACAAAAATACAAAAAGGCAAAAAAGACCTTGCATTGTGTCGCAGGTCTGCCGTTTTGTTTAGTCTACCGTACCGGAACCGCTGCCGTTACACCCCGCCCGTTAACGTCCCCATTAGAAAAACAACCCCAAAGCCAAGTCAAACCAATAATTCACAAGTTCCTCTTCATTTTCTCCCCTCTACTGACTTGGCCTTGCCCTCGTTCTCCCCCCTTGCCCTTCCTTCTTCTCTCTTTTCTTCTCCTTGTCTCCCTGTCACATCATACCATGTTCTTGCAGTATGCAACTCCTGCAACTCCTGCACCCGCTACTGATGTCGTTTTCCCTTTTCATGATAAGGCTCTGAAAACATCTGTCTGTTCGCACAACACTCTCTTCTCTTTAGCCGTAGTTTTCGCACTTGTCCTTTCTTCCTGTCTGCACTCCCCCCCTTCTCTCGCACCTTACGATTATGCGCAGTTTTCCCAATCATTCCTCCTATGTCAACCTACCAACAACACATTTATTTTCCGGTTCTGCCAGAACCTTGCTTACATCTATGGTCTAGGGGGCCACAAGAGAAAGCTTTGACCTCTCTTTTTTCTTTCCCCCCTCTTTTTCCCGCTCGCTCTGTTCTCCATCCTCTTCCCCTTCTTCGCAGTATCCAGCTTCTGGCTTGCCTAACCCTTTCTTCTGTCAACAGGCGAACAACACAAGCAAAGCAACAAATCTTTTTTCTCCCTCGTTTCTTCCAATAAAAAAAACAAGACTTCCTCCACATCCACATTGGCTTTTGATACTGCTTGCTACATTATATGTCTCCCAATCTGAAAATACCTCCCAAGACTTCATAACACCGAACGGGGGAGCCCGGAAACGATGGGTTACCTCTTTTGAACATGATCCGGCTCCAGTTTTATTCGGTTATTTATCATTATTACTTTCACAAGACTGTGTAGCTTTTCAGCCTGGCCAAGAAATGCAAGATGGAGGAGGGGGTTAAGAGGCGAAGAGGCGAAGGGAAAAGAGGGGGTGTATGGGTGAGAGAGATTGTCTCCTCTCCCCTCCATTCCCTTTGTCTCTGCACCTGACCTGACCTGACCTGACCTGACCTGACCTGACCTGGCCTGACCTGACCTGACCGGACAAAGACTCTCAACTGGCTGGGATCTCTCATCATATATACCAGATAATAAATAGCCTGCCGATATTTGAAAGTTGTCTGTTCGGTAGCTGAAGATATCAATGAAAGTTGCACTTCTCTAATAGGGAATCAAAAGAATGACAGTCGGCATTAGCTGCCCTTCGGGCTCATTACCCGAAGGGGAATCGCGAGGTTTCACTGCTGCTTCGCGTCGTGAGATCTAGCTTATTCATTGAAAGCGGCTATGCTTAATATTTGTTCCTGGCCGGGGTTCTACTCAACATCGCGGTGGCTGAATGCTCGCAAGACTGTTTGTTCCCCAGGCAGGCAAATGAAGAACTTGAAACTCCCAAGAAGGGGGCGGGGAGGGGGTGTGGTAGCTATGCCTTGGAAGCCATGACTTTGCAATTAGGAGAAATGCTATGGGAGGCAGGGAGGCGATGGAGAGTTCCGTTTTTATTCATCATGCTAGATTCCAATATATGCACAATATCAGAATGGCATCCCACTTTCAAAAAGCGGCTGTAGCATGTTCATGTATGCCAATAAAACCAAAAATGGAGCACGTGCACCAAGCAGAGCAAAGAAAAAACAAATTATGAGAAAACTTGAGTCTTTCTGCTGTGCATGTTTATGTTTACCCCCAACGCCATTTCCACTGCCATTGTTTCGAAACAAAAGTCAAGCCCACTAGGGAGTACTGCTGGAGAGAGAGAGAATACAATTCGCAATTTAGCCCACCTGGGAATTAAATTGCGTCTTTTGGGTATCATAAGTACACTTTTATTCCAGGGTTGACAAGCAAGACAACTTTCAGCGGAAAAAAAAAGCCACTTAGAATGCTCTTAGAGAGAGCAAGAGATCGACGGAAGATGAGATGAAAAACATGTCAGAGCTTCTCTGGCATTTGCCTGGCTGGGTTGGCAGACTCTGATGTCTGAATTGGATAAGGACAGACAAAATAGGATAGGGGAGGGGGGGGGAGAGAACTGGAGGACTTCAATAGTCGAAAATCTCACAACGTATTGGGAAGCGTTAATATGAGACATGGGCACATCTAAACAAAGCCCCGTGTCAAAATTAGCAGCAGCTCACCAAAAACCCTGAACAAGTTCTCCTTACTGGAAATGATGTGTCTAATTAGGACGACATATATGGGAAATCAGATGCTCAGTCACCCGAGTTTGGCCTGCCTCGGATGCACGGGACTGGGTCTCCCATAATCTGTCCCCAAGTCTAGCCCGGCTTTCAATGATAATGGTAGGACCAAGGCTGACGTGAGATTGTTAATGAGGGAGAAGCGGGCCATGGCGCAAGCGGAGGAGGAAGAGAAGAGAAAGATTAGGGAAAGACAACAATAGACGAAAAAAAGTACCATAATATTCATCTCCGGGTCTGGTGGCCTGGGATCAAGGCGGATGGCATAGCAAAGGAAAAGGAGTGCAAATTGAGGCAATTCCTGGAACCATCCGGTTTGATTAGCTCATCGCTGGTTGAGAAGCGGAGCAGAGGTGATTTAACGGTTAGCCCTGAGTCAATGCATTGTTAGAGTTTCTAGTGCCGTTTTTAGTGCATGAATAAACTTTTAGTAAACATTTTAGTGTGCGGCTAGGTTGTATCTGTGGTTATCAATGTGTAACAGGGCAAAAGTTGCACACACGTGCATACATGCATGTGTAATACAATACTACTTGCTCAGCAACTACATCTATCCAACGCCAGCAGCACGACCCTCTCCGTATTGCACTTGCGGACAAGGAATTCTAGAAGCATAAACAGCAAGTAGAAGATTCCTTGGAAAATTGTGCAGCGTTTTTCATATCAAGGATGCTTGAATGAGCGCGCAGAGGATCCGTCGCCTATCAAATCATCTCATCTCAAGCCACTAGAAATATAAATAAAATAAAAATGAAAATGGCCTATGCGTAGAGCAGAGAGGGAGGCTGACTAGAAGCTTCCCTGTCAGTGTTTATAGTCTGGGATCTTCATGTTACTTCGGACCTATATTCTCCGAGAAGCAACGAGAAGGAAGGGGTAGGGAAGGCCAGAAGAATAAGAGACTAGGAGTTTTTCATTTGCTCTGTGCGCGTCGTGGTTGAAATGGCGAAATAGGAACTGCCCCCATATGTCTTGAAAGCAGTGTCGTGTCTCGAAATGATCCATGCATATTGCAGCCTCAGTTACCTTGACGCCCCGTGACATTGAGAAAAAAAAGAAGAAAAATAACAGTACTAAACAGTACTAAACAGTACTAAACAGTTTGGGGCGACAGTGCAAGGGGACTGACTGAATATGCACCAAACTCACCAAAAAAGAGGAAAGGAAGAACAAACGCATACACATGTCTCCTTGGCATAGCAAGACCCTGACCCCCACATGGCCAATATGAGCACTAATGCTGCTTCAGATAGATGCCTTGTTATTACCAAGGGGCAGCTTGCCTCTAGATAGAAGAGGCCCTTTTAGCATTCGGTACTAAAGCCGAGTATATATATATATATATATATATATATGTATGGATGAATGTAGTATACCAAGGCGTGTTCTTGACCGCCAGTTTGTGGGGATATCAGACGGCGAAGGCCATTGCTGAGGTGACTGCCGGCCTCGACGTACATGGCAAGCAGATTGACAGAAACTTCCGGAGTGGAGCTTTGATCCCCTACGTAGGAGCACTGTTATTGCTAACAAAGCTGTAGCGAGTTATGTGCTATGCATTTTGTATACGGCTATGGGCGTGCATACGTACCTTGGTCGTGCCCCTTGATTAATGCGACCTTGTAGTATGCATCCTTCTCCTGAACCAAGTAATGGTACTTTGAACACGAGGATAGAATAAGTGGAGGATGAGGGCGGCGGCAAAGAGCAGCACCTAGAGATGGCTAAGAAGATGAAGAGGTCGGTGATTCGCGGTTCGAATGAGTTGGCGAGGGAAGAGAGGGAAAAAGAAAGAGAAAAAAAGAAATATGCACCATCTATCCAACAAGGAACATTGGATAGGAAGGATGTCTATGTAGTGAAAACAGTAGTTGCCTAAATTACGGGCGTCTGTTTGTAGGGCATAACCTAAGGAGGGCTGGGGGCTGCTACCGCACAAAGCCCAAGCTCTTTCTCATGTCCCATTGCCCGGCGTATCTTTGGCTGCATAATTCACAAGTTCCTTAGTCACATAATGAGCCCAAGTCCTCCTCCCTCTCTTACTAGCCAGCTAGGGCACTATGCTAACAGTTAAAGTGATGACAGTGACAGGCCTGTTGCAAGTTGGAACATATTTAAGCAGCAAAACACTCTCATACAATAGGGTGGCTGACGCAAGCTGACTGCAAACCTGCTCAGACGTTTGCTTACAAAGGCGACGCCCGCAACGTGCATTTTCTTACTTGTCGGCAGAGTGTCTTTTTCATGCACGTCTCAATTTTCCGACGCTTAAAATTTTCGTTTGCTACACACGACAAAAAGCCCCGAGCTTAAATTGTGCTAGCTTACTACTAAAGTAGTAAGAAGAAGCTGCATGAAACGCCGAGTTGAGCTAAGAATTGCAACTTCGTTAGTATACTACTCTGCACAGATGCAGATGCACAGAACTTGGGACATGGTACTTTGACTCTATACATACACATCACTGCATGGGGCCTGTAAAAGCGAGTGCACTACCAGAATCAAAAACAAAGTAGTAGCAACAAGGACACCACCTCTGGGGTTGTTTTCTTTCTTGCTCAATTGAAGCGTCGCATTGCTAACCCTGGCATGTTTTCCCTTTGTCGGTGTAGGTAGTATTCAACGGTCCGATAGGGTAACTGTGCCAAATTTAGTGCAGGAGACGCTAGACTTGGCTTGTTTGTGTGTCGTTTATTCTGTCGCTTGTCATGCACAAGCTCGTATCACTGCCACCGCAAAGCCCCGGGATCAGAAACGGAGGGTGTAGAGAGTGCTAGAGGGCACTGTAGAGAGGACATTACAGGAGGACACCAGGGGACATCAGCGCACTGTTGCCAAAGCCAAATGCGCCGAGGCCCCCTCCGTGTCTACCGAGAATCCAAGCATCGACGTCAAGTTATAAATAAAGAGTATGGAAACGTATGATGAGAGGCTAGGTGGGAAATGTAGATGGTCAACGAGGGGCTTCGCAGGTGGGGAGAGTAAGACAGTGGCGGTACAAATGGCGGATGGCGGAGGGATAGGGAGAGATAGGGAGAGATAGGGAGAGAGAGAGAGAGAGAGAGAGAGAGAGAGAGAGGGGGGGGGGGGGGGGGAAAAAAAAGAAAAGGCTACGGACAAAAAGGTAACAA
>JAXASZ010000528.1:0-21623 GCA_038407095.1 Ceratocystis destructans
GGCTGAGTAGGAAGGGTCGTGGTTGGGAGGGGGGGTGGATGGTGTGGTGGTTGATGGAAATAGCAGCTCAAGCAGCTGAAGCAGCTGAAGCAGCCGGAACAGCCGAAACACACCATTTGGCCGACTGGTACAAGCATCGCTCCGAGCATTTGATAACAGCCTCCTGCAGTGCAGCGCGCAGCTGGACACGATCGTTGTAGCTAAGCGACATTTCAGTGGGAAGACGGCCTATCGTCGAGCATCCGTTGCCAGGTCGGATTACGGTACCAGCTGATGATTGATGAACCGCCAATGGGTCAAGAGGAGAAGAGCAGCAGAAAGGAGGCCAGAGCTGATTTGTTTATTGGTGTACAGCGCCGCGGTCGCAAAGCTCCACCTCCGGTCAACAAGCAAAGCAAAGAGAGAAAAAAGAGAATAAAGACTAAAGGCAAAGCCGCCACGGCCAAATTGAATAGCTTCACGAGAAACGAAGAAGCCAGGCCCAGATCCAGTCGGTGAAGAAATTTTCGCAGATGTCTGGAAATAGAAGGTAGCAGTATGGCGTCCACAAAACCTGGCAGTAGAGTTTGTCGTCGAGGGAAAGTGCACGTCAGCTTTTTTTTCATGTGAGAGCGAGCGCCGCCGCACGCAGGTACGATGGCTGAAAACCGGCTTGTACTTACTTGTCAGTGATCCGCTGTAAATGGCGACACTGGCGGCGCGTGGTCTGACGGCCCGCCAGGCACTCGGCTCCAACGTATTCTAGTCAAATCCTTTAGCATGTGCTAGCTCCCCTGTTTTCCCCTCTTTTTTGCCGCCTTCCACCGCCTTATTGATCCCTACCCCTGCCAGCAACGAGAGCAAGCAACGCCAATTTCTATCTATTGTTGTGCTGGGGCTTGGGTCATTGTCACTTGTCGCTTTCACTAAACACTCAGAATAAGACAGTCACAAACATAAAAGCCAATAGCCAGTCTAGTCCTTCTTTGCTGCTTATCCCTTCTTTGATCAAGTGACTGACAACAAAGGCAAAGAGGCCAGTCCGTCCGTATCTTATCACCCGTAGTCTCTCTTTGTTGTGAATGTAGAAATTGCCAAATTGACCCCCGAGTTGAACGTTGAATATCATTTCCTCCTTCCTATCCAGGTTCGTGCACTGTTTGCACTTTCTTTTCTCACTGTGCTCTATGTCCTGGGCCATTCTTCAACAGCTTTGGGTCTTCTTTTTAACCTCTCCGTCTTGTCCTCCTCGTCCTCCTTTTTTTTTCTCTTTCTACGTCTCCCCCCCCTCCAACGCGCCAATCTCGTCTTTTTCTTCGTCATACACAATTCTTGTTTTCTTTCCCATATACACGTTCATCACAATGGCTCAGAAAATCACCCGTGAGCAGTTCGAAGCTGACTTCCCCAAGTTGGTCGACTGCATTATGGAGCACTGCGATCAGTTCAAGCTGCCTGAAGAGTTCAAGGACTGGTTCCGCCGCGTACGTTTCTGTCTCCTCTTGTCCTATTCTGTCTTTTTATCTCTGGCATTGTCCCAACCCCTCCCCCT
Source organism: Ceratocystis destructans (assembly GCA_038407095.1). Taxonomy (NCBI): domain Eukaryota; kingdom Fungi; phylum Ascomycota; class Sordariomycetes; order Microascales; family Ceratocystidaceae; genus Ceratocystis; species Ceratocystis destructans. The sequence goes on from JAXASZ010000528.1 coordinate 1,532, forward strand.
CCCTCGCTAACAACGCCCGTCTCTATCTAGAACCTCAATGCCAATACCACTGGCGGTAAATACAACCGTGGAATGACGGTCCATGACTCTGCCATGCTCCTCCTCGAGGCCCCCCTCTCTGATGAACAACGCTTCCAGGCTAATTGCCTTGGCTGGATGACCGAGCTCCTCCAGGCCTTCTTCCTAGTCTCGGACGACATCATGGACGCCTCCATTACCCGTCGTGGTGCTCCTTGCTGGTACCTCCAGGAGAATGTCGGCATGGTTGCCATCAACGATGCTTTCATGCTGGAGTCTTGCATCTACATTCTGCTCAAGAAGTTCTTCCGTTCGCATCCGGGCTACCTAGATCTGATCGAGCTTTTCCACGACATCACCCTCAAGACCGAGCTAGGTCAGCTCTGCGATCTGCTCACTGCTCCTGAAGAGAAGGTGGACCTCAGCAAGTTCTCGCTGGATAAGCACAGCTTCATTGTCATCTACAAGACCTCGTGGTATTCTTTCTACCTCCCCGTGGCCCTGGCTCTGCACCAGCTTAACATTGCCACGCCCAAGAATTTGAAACAGGCCGAGGAAATTCTGCTGCCGCTGGGCGAGCTCTTCCAAATTCAGGACGACTACCTCGACAACTTTGGTGACCCCGAGCACATTGGCAAGATTGGCACCGATATCCAGGATAACAAGTGCTCATGGCTCATCAACACTGCCCTAGCCAAGGCTACGCCTGAGCAGCGCGCTCTACTCGACGAGAACTATGGCCGCAAGGATCCCGCCAAGGAGGCTGTGGTCAAGCAGATATACAACGATATGGGCCTGAAGAAGATCTTCGAAGACTTTGAGGAGGAGCGGGCTGCCGCCATCCGTGCCAAGATTGAGAACCTGGATGAGAGCGAGGGTTTGAAGAAATCGATTATGACGGCTTTCCTGAAGAAGATCTACAAGCGCACCAAGTAAAGAAAGGGTGGGGGAGGGATGAGCTTATGGCAAAATAGTTAATGTCAAGTGTCGTAATAATAGTTACCAAGAGTAGCATAGTGTGTGGTGTTGTTATTGTCCTTCCAAAGACCCAGTTCAGACGCTGCCGCCTGACCTATGTAGTCACCAATTTACACTCAAACCCTTGTTGTCTATGCCATCATGGCTCTGTCTTGTCTCGAATGACTTCATACCTGTCCCACCATGTTTTTCAGCTGCTGGCATTTTCCATGTCTGTGTTGCTAGACAACCCTTGACCGTCTGGTCGCGCCGAGTCCCGTCCATCCTACGTCTCCCTGCTTGTAGCCATCCACATGCTCTTATCCTTGGACACTATCGTGCTGTGGGGCATGCGTCCAGCCCATCATCACTTGCTCTCACAAGACCAAGCCAAGGCAAGCAGTGTTTATGTGCCTGTCTGTCTTTTTGCCGGCCGGTCACATCACTGCTATTGTCGGACCCCCAGCGTCATTCCACCTTCTTACCGCGCATATACTATCATTCTTGGCCAACTGCAATCATAAGGCTAGCAATTAGCATGGGCTCCCTAAAAGTGTTCACCATGTGTTGTAGACATGGAGTCCATGAAGAAGATATATATATATATATATGTATATATAACGAGGCAGGTTTTATTACGGTTTGATAATTCACTCTATATAAATCCATATCATCCAACGTGATCGAGGAAAAGAGAAAACGGCATGAAAAATAAATAAAAGTTAAATGGCAGGAAAAATAAACGAAAGAAAAAAGAAAAGACCCCAGCTTCAAGACGGCCTATACAATGCTGTTAACCGGTCTAACTCCTTGATATATCCCCTCTGGCTATATCCCAAGACAGGACTTCACATCGAAGAAAATAGAAATTTGTTTCGTGGTCGAGTCGTCCATCCCACCAGCTTGTAAAAAGAAAAGAAAAACGCCATCCAACAACCAACAAATAGAACAAAGGAAAATAATTAAAGAAGAGAATGCTCTCAATCAAGAAAGACGTTAACGCTGGTATGCTAGTAGTGTAAGTCGTTGGGTTAGGGGTATCCAAAAGTCAGTTAGAATGCAAACATCAACTTCTCATTCTAATGGAACCGTCTGCCATGGGGATCATTGTGACTGGCTACCGCATGTGGTAATCGAGGCATAGGAGGAGCGTCAGTTCTTCGTGCCTTGGCTCCAGTTGCACTACGACTTCTAGGGGCCGCCGAAGACCCCAAAGTCTCAGCTCGGCCGTAGCTATTCACAAGGCCTTGGCCATAAGCTTGCTGCTGGCCATGGCTGGATGTAGCTCCGAGCCTTCCACGAGATTCAATTCTTCCTGTGCTTCGCACGGTATTCGTCCGGCCAAGTCCCATCCCTGAGCTGCCGTTGCTACTGCTACCACCGCCAATCAAGCCACCGCTATTGGATTTCGGTAACTTAACTACCGCTGCGGCGGCTACAGTGCCGGGCAAACTACTGTTGCCGCCACCGCCAGCCAGGTCAACCAATGGAACGCCAGCAGGTGCCCGCACAGCATGGCCAGGGCGGTCGTAGCGCACAGAAGGCAGGCCATTGTTAAACTCAAGCATTGGGCGCACAAAGTTTGGCGCCGAAGCAGAGTTTGTAGCATGTCCAGAGTTGGAGCCACTACCGCCGCGGCCACGAGAACGCGACCGCGACTTTGTAGTTGAGGAGCTATTAGTTGTGTTTGTGCGACCACGGCTACGGCGTTCCTGATCCTGCGTAAAGGCATTAGGGAGTGGAGGAGGCTGGCTTTGGATTTGCTGAGAGATGGAGTGAAAGCCGCCACTGCTAGTAACGGTAGATGGAGTCACGCGGACACTTTTGCTGCGCGAAGGCAAAACAATTCCACTGTTGATCAGTGATGGACCAGCAGTAAAAGGACTACCAATGTCTCGGCCAGCACTAGCATTGGAAGCTGCAGCGGAAGCTGCAGCTGCCTCCTGTTTACGCTGCTCATACTTGGAGCCCAGAAGTCCAGAGGAAGAGAAATCAGGCTCAACCTCATTCTGGATATTATGATAGGTTGGCTTCCGTTGTGACGGGTGGACGGGAGCTGAAACAGGATTAGTTGACGAGGGTGGTGCATTCATATTCCCAGCAGCTGCAACGAGTGGAAACGTCGGTGACCTAAGACTCTTGGCAATAAATTTCGAGGGGTGTGGCTGTGTCTGAGCCTGAGACTGATGTTGAGACGGCTGGCTTTTTTGGCGATGTGGCAGAGGGGCAGAAGGCATTGGGTTTTTGGCCATGTTGGGAGCTGGTTTGCTTTCTTTGCGGCTAGAAGTAGTGTTTTTGTGTGAGACTGTGGTTGACCGAGTCACGCTGGCGGCTTTATGCAGGTAGCGCTCACTATCGGGCGCTTTGGTGGTTTCTCGTCTTGTGGGCTTAGTGACAGTCGTGGGGAGAAATTCTTTGCCGAATTCTTCCAGGGGCTTGTCGAAGCGGGACATGTCCATTAAAGGCTCAAAGGCACCAATAGTGTATGGGGTCTCGTCAACGGAGACCTTCATACGGTGATGACCTACGCGCGTCACTTCAGTCTTTATGCGGTCCACGGGATTCTTGACGGTTGTGGTGGTGGCTGTGATTGTGGACACAGATTTAACTGCGACTTTGGGTGCGACACTGTCTACAACACCCATCTTGTTCACAAGATACCAGCTTCTCCAGGCATGGATAGCATCATGGAAGCGCCGGCCAATATCTGCATCATCGGTGCAGAAAAAGTGTACAAAATTCTCGCCTTTAGGGAAGACAGCCTGTTTCTGTAGACTCTTGACAGCATAACAGAAGCGCTTGGGAATCTTTAGTACTTTCCAGGCGGCTGGCCCAACATCCAACGGAGGCTGGAAGATTTCAAAGTCCGATAAATGGCACAGAGTCTGGGCGTCCTTGTCAGAAGGCTTGATCCCAGACTTCTTAGACATGAATATCTGGCCCGTCTCGAGAAGAGTAATGTACCGCTTCTGCCACTTTGCCGTACGGCCTGAGTGATACATCTGGAAGCAGAAGCCAGCGGGGGCTTGTGGCGATTTCTGCACAGCTTTGAACGACAAATCCCAGTCGGCAGAAGACATATCATCACGGGGAATGATTTGCAATGAGTTGTGGGCGTCAAAATCCCATGAGTTAAGAATATCTCTTACAGGCTCATAACGCCGGAGTCGACGCTCTAGAAATAACTGGCGATAGCTCTCAGTTATTATGCTGGTCGCAGGGTTGATGTTCTGGGTCATGACATTTGCAGCTGAGTAGAGCAGGTCTGACGGGGTAGTGTCTGCAGTGACTGGCAGAGAGATGGTAGAGTTGCCACAGCTGACGGTGACTCTCTGATTAAGAGGCCGTTGGTTAGCTGAGGTATGCTTCAGGAAGGAAGTTTGGTGATAACAAAGCAGCACTTACTCGCTCACCGGCGTTGATTGCAGTAACGGGCGCATCGATCTGGGGAACAATTCCGCCACCACCCACGCCGATAAAGCGCTTAGGGGATGTTTGGAGTGCCATTTGGGGGCTGTGGGCTCACTGCGCGGGCCAAAGGTTGGAGATGTGAGTGATTGGTCTAATTGCGCCTATTTGAGATTGATGTCGTTGAAATAAAATAGAGTAAAAATTCAGGGACCAGTTGACACAATTAGGGCCTGCGTGACGGGCTAGACTAAATCCAAGATCCCGAAATATCACCTCAAAAACCGTAGTGTTGCGAGAGATAGTGGCGATTCTGCAGTGAAAAGAGAATGAGAAATTAGAGAATAAAAGTGACGAAGGAAATCCAGGGACTTTGACGTTGGTTGTGTATGGGGGGGGGGGGGGGGGGGCAGGCACGACGAAGCCAGAACAGATGAGGAAGGAATAGGAAGAAAGAGCAAGGTCTGTTCAAGAAAGAGGAAGGAATGGAGAAGGAAAGTATGGAGCCTTCTGTTTGCCAGTGATTTGCTTCCTTCTTGTTTTTCTTGTTCGTTCTTTCCCAGTTGAGCAGGATAAAAAAAAAGAGAAAAAAAATAGAGAAAAAAAAACGCAATGCGGTGCAGCTGCGCAGCTCTACTTGAAACTTAATAAAACAGTCAAGAAAACCCAATACAAAACAACAGCGAGGAGGAGAGGAGAGAAGACAAGAGGAGAAAAAAAGAGAATAAAAGAGAATAAATATCACGGGGCACGCCAAGTTTCTTCTACTATAATTGGCACCTGAAATGTAATTAAGCAGCTGCTAAACCCGAATGGAAGGGAGTTGGGAACCTGCCTTGAGCTTTAACATGTCTTTGTTTCCTGCCTGCTGGTCGTATGCCCTTGTTTCCTGGTCCCTCCTTCCCTGTTGTGCTGTTGTGGGTGGTAGTAGGTATGTACATGTCTACTTGCACATGCAGTGTACTTGCCCCCTCTGTTTCTTCTCTTCAATATCTCTAGCTTGTACCTTTGATGTCTCTGTGTCTCTCAATTTCTGTATCTGTTTGTCCGTCTAGTGTTGTTTCCACCTTCCCTCCACAATCTCGCCTTCCTGTCTCGTCCTGTTCTGTCTCGTGCTCCTTCTTCTTTTGCATTCCTGCCTCGCTGTCTTCTTTCTTTCTTTCTTTCTTTCTTCCTTCCTCTTGTCCAACGGCTCTCAGCTCACCAGGCTCTCAAAGCTCGCTTGCTTCTCAGGGGGGGCAATGGCAAAGAACCCCGTGTCCTATGCCAACCAAATATGACCATTAGTGGCCTGTGGCCCCTCCCTGAATGTCTGAAACGCCCAAGGCAAGGAAAGGACAGGCCAGGCCGTCCGTAGAGAACAACCGAAAGGAAAGTAGAGCACTATGAGGGAAGGGGGAAGGCTTTTGTTGTTGTTTTTTTTTTCTTCGCTTTTTCTCTGAAAAAAAGCCAAAATAACACAAGAAACTCGCCTGTGTCTGCTTGCCAGGGAACAGGAACAATCCTTCCTACAGCCAATCCAAAGAATGATCAGCGGCAATTCTGCTCGTCTTCCCTTTCCGTCAGCACCAACAACACAGCTGCCATTGACAAATGACAGCAACACATTTCATCCAGCATATCTAAGTCGTCCAGTCCCCATTGGCTGTAATATTATATTAGCAGTTGGCTGACACCTGCTATATGTCCAGGAAGCCTGGAAGTCAGGAAGGTGACATACAGAAAAACATGCCCCCTTCACTCCATTTCACGTCTTTCAACACAAATAAGCCCACAAAACGCACAGAGAAATTGCCAAAAAAAGAGCTGACAAGTGCTCCAGTCCTACCCCCTACCAAGTCCTCCCTCACCTACAAGTCCTACGGTCCCCACGGGTAATCCTACACCTGGCCCAGCCTATCCCATGACCTTGTACCTTCTTGTTTCCTGCTTTCCTCGCATCTCCTTTCGTTTGCTGAGGACTGCATCACGTAATGTCAGCTACCACTAGTCACTGGCCACTAGCCACTGGCCACTAGCCACTATCCACTGCCCCATCGCGCCTCAGCGCCCCGTAACACATCCTTCGGGGCCACTTGTACTGACTGGCTCAAGCACGAAATGCACACGCAAGCCGAATTTCAAATTGGAAGGAAAAACGCTAGACACGCCCTGCTACTAGAAAAATGTAGTGTAGTACAACGACTAGCACACTAATACATCCAGTGAGAAAAGCCTAACCTTAGCTTCAATCTTCCTGAACTTGGCTCACGTGCGAGCCTACAAGACTAAGGTGGGGAATGGAAACAATGGATAAACAGACTAGGGGCAACCAAGCTCAGGATCCATACCAAGCAGCTACCAAAAAGAAAAAAAAAGCCCGCGTATTCATCCCCTTTCCCTTGAACCCTAACCTTAACTCCATTCATCAGAACGCCAACTCACAACTCTCCCAGTTCAACACGAGCTCTGCCATTCCACCATCAACTCAATATCACGCTGTCTCACGCACCTCGGACGAAAGTAAGGTTACCCAGCTGCTGGCCCAATCATTTCATCTGTTCAAAAGTCGCTGGCTAGCCCACCCCCAATTTGTGGCACATTCCCTTTCTCGCCTAGGCGCCCCCTTTCTACTTGCTTGGAACCCTGAAGGGAGCACAAGTCCCCCTTCTTCCTTCTTGTCTCCCAGCCGGTCTCTTCTCAGCTGAAAATAAATATGCCATGAGCGCCGATGAATCGCACAAGACCCTAAAGGTCTCAAGGGCGAATCTTTACCTCTGAACACCCTATTCAGTCACGTCACCCGTGAATGTCAACCGCAGATTTTGCCTGGTGAGTCTATTAAATATGATAAAAATACATTATATCAAAAAGCCAGGTACTACTCCATATGTTTTAACCGGCCACCCTCGAAACTTCGAGTCCGAAACTGCCACTATCCCTTCCGAGCACATATGATGTGATCTTCATCATACTGCTCATAAGTACCCCTGTAGGCTCACTTTCTTCAAGTTCCACGGAACGCTCGCAGTTCCCGGCGCCACCATGCGTTGAAATCCATTGTGTTGACTCTGATTCCCAGAGACTGGAGAGCCTGTGTGCTGAGATGGCAGTCGTATGGCCGTTGAACTGCGGCATTCGGATCGTTTCCATCCGTCTGCGGCTCAATACCATCACTAGGCATGCCCATGATCTCTGCAAAACGCAGACAGATGTCGTATTTAGTGGTGCGATCCTCGCTAGAAAACTGCAAGATAGACGGCAGTTTTTCAGTGACAGGCGTGCCGAGATACTTAATTGCAATGTCTGCTGTGGAGTCAGTCGTCATATTCCACTTCCCTCTGGACCGTTTTCTCCAAGTTTTCTTTTGCGCATCATGACCTCAGAACCATTGGCTTACCCTTAATTACACGCGCAACATCTTCCGTGTTTGTTGGATATCTCACCGACCACGCATCCATCTTGACCTTGTTGCCCTGCTGTGCCTTCCACAAAGTATCCATGAGGACGTTGACCGCACTCTCGGCTGGAGTCTCGGCATGGCCATAGAGAACCGGCACACGCAGTACAACAGCTCGGGAATCAATGCCAGGCTTTGCATATTCCTCAAGCAATGCCACTTCGCCGTCCCGCTTAGTCTGTCCGTAAACGTTGGGCGGCCTTGGGACTGCATCGGCCTCATAAGGTGCTTCACCCTGGATGCCTGGGAAGACGTAATCTGTCGATAGGTATATAAGAAGCGCGCCCTGCGCTGCGCACTGTGCAGCCAGAGATGCAGTGGCAGATACATTGAGTGCGCGTGCAGCTTCGGGGTCCTTGTCCACCTTGTCAGGGAAGCGTTGGGCGGCACCTGAGTGAAAAGACAAAAGATTAGGAGAATTGGTCAGCACATCTGGAGCTTGAAATAATAAAGGGCATATACCAGGTAGTCGGCAATGGAAATGCCATGGTACTGGAAATACGCCATCCAGAATAGGATGTTAGCAATGGTCATGCCATACAATGAACTACAACTTTCGGCCTGCAGTAGACGAGGCAACGGCATCATGTTAGCTTTTGTTTATCTTGACTTTGGCCCAAGTAAACTTGCCGCATTCTCAGCTCGACTTACTGGACTTTCTCCAACAAAGCCGCGATTTGATCTGGATTCTGTAAGTCGGCCTTCAGAATTGAGACGCCATCGGCTCTTGAGTATCCCAAGCCCTTGGTCTCGAATCCGCCGTCCGTAAAAGCCTTGAATACCTCGCGGCCAAGCAGACCCGTAGCCCCGGTAATCAGTGCAATATCCTTCGTCATTATGGTCGGTAGTGTGCGTGTGCGTGTGTGTGTGTGTGTGTTTATGTGTATGTGTGTGTGTGCGTGAGCATATATTTATTTGAAGCTTTGCCACATGAAAACTATGAAAAACTCCATCCCAACCCTATACCACAGCCGCCTGTTGTTCCTGTGATATAGGGTTGTGTTAGGGTCCGTGGACCGCGGATTCCGCGCCTGGTCTTTTTCCCATTCTCTCTACCTTGAGTGTCTTTTAACTGACTGACGTTGACAGTGTTGTTCCTGCTAGGGTAGGTAGATGCCATGCCCAATGTTCAGTTGTTGTCACAGTTTCCAGCGTGGTTGCTCCTATCCCATGACCACCGACTTGTCGCTTTGTTAGCATAGGCGTTAAAGCCACGACGGGCTAGCCGCTTTCCTCGTTCTGACTCCCCTTCCACCACGACCCCGTCTTCCTTCTCAGACCAGGCTTGGGCCCCTTCGCTTGTCCTCTCATACGTGTGTGGGTGGGTGCCAAAGCTTTTGCTGCCTCATTCCGGATCAAAGCGTCTTGGTTGTTTGTTTTCTCCAATCCATACCAGTTTGAACTTGGACTTTGGAGGGATGCCTTTTATCGTCATTGCTTCAAAACACGCTCTAATTTTCTGTTCTTCACATTGGCTAAGCTAGATTTGTCTGATCTCAGTCGTCTCAAGTCTTTTCTTGCTTCGTAGTAAGACAAACACATTGGAATTGAGACCGTTGTCGGCCGGCCTATTAGTCTTGACCGAACTGACCATTCCAGTCTTGACTTGTTTTATAGTGTGAAATTCACACATACCAGTAAATTACGAAGGTTAGGGGCGTCGACAAGGCATTTAAAAACCCCTTCATTTCCCTTCCCTTACCTCGTATTGCCAACAAGACATCCCATGGACGCCTGACCCGCTTGAGAGAATATAGCCTAACCACCGCCACATTTCACACGCCCGACCAACAGGGAGTAAAGTCTCCCCATCTGCATCCTTCTTCGCCACGTCCCACTAGGAGACTGACTAGCAATGAAAGAAAAAGAAAAAAAACGCCATCGAAATGCGATGATGAAAAGGTGCCAAAAATTCCCAACCAGAGCAAAGCCCCAGGCTGGAGTGGTCATAGTATAGTTTTCAACTAGCAAAAAAGTGTACTCGGACGAATCCTCACTGTAACACTTAACGCCCTAGCACTAGGATGGAGAGGAAAGGGAAAAAAATATAAACCAGATGGAGGCGGGAGAACGATGCTTTTATAGCCTTTTGGCAGCCAAGCCCTGGGCGGTGAGATTAAGTGGAGCGGGCTTGAAGTGGAGTCAGTCAGCCATCTTTTTTTTTTGAAAAACAATCTCTGTTGGTTGGCTAGCTAGCTACCTGGTAGCCTGGCAGAAAAAGGCAGCCAATCCGGTTTGTCTCAACAGACAAGGCTGTAAAAATGCGTGGGGCTGAGGAGAAGAATCTTGGGGCTGTATCTGAAGGTAAAGGGGTTAAGTTAAGGTGAGGCTGGAGAAAGGAGAAGAACAACAAAAAGGTCATGAGATCAGACAAAAAAAGCCAAGGCTGTCCGCAGTTCGTTCAGTGGTTACAACTTTCTCCAATGCAGGAAATGCTGTAATACACTTCCTGAACAATATTTCGGTTTACCAGATGTCGAAGTCATCATATCACAATGCGCCTTTTTGCTTGTCTACCGGTCCCAATATCACAAGGCATCGTGTCAAACATCGTATCAGATGATCAAGAAGCTGTCACGTTGAAAGCATAGAATATGTTTACATCAAGCGTATTATACAATGAGCACATCCGATTCAAAAAAAAAAAAATCACACTCGCTTTAGAATGAGAGAAGAAAATGTCCTTATCTTGCTTCAGGTCATCAACGCATCATGGGTGCCGCAGAACAATTAAAGGGCCCTCGTGAAGATGGTTTTATAAGCAAGGGCAATTTAGAGGAGTTATTCTTGACACACATTCGGAGTCGTCTCGCCGCGTTGACATCCAGAATGGTTACTGGATGGAAAGAGCAGGCCGACGATGATTTGAGTAAGTGGTCTTGGATTGAGAAAGGAAAGGAAAAGAAGTTGACTTCACCAAGCGCGAGAAATTTCAAGATATGCGAAATTATGGTACCCACAACCCCACCCGGGCACACGTGACTAAACACTGACTTCCACTGCTTAACCCTAGCTATAGCCTTGGAGGAGTTCCAAGGTGCGTTAAAGTTCAAATGACAGCAACGTCAAATGCGACAAACTAAGCAGCGCGTTTTTAAACGCTGGTTTCATGGAAAAATGGGATAAATGATGAGGTCATAGATTTTCAGGGACTGAAGGGCCATACATTTGGGTTAGAACCATTCATTGCCGAACTGATAATGCCCAATGTTGGGCTGCTCTTCGATTTTATTTGTTATTTTCCCTTGACCGCGAATTTTCAGTGCCCTATTGCACATGTTTCTTTTTCTTTTCCGCTTAGTCCCCAGGCCTGATTTCTTGTTCGGCAGCGTCGCCATCACTATTGATAATTTTGTAGCAAAAAACCGGAGGCGGAGTACTTGGTTTCTGCAAAGAACCTGCATCGGCTCCTACGGGGAGATCTCATGCTCTGCTGTACATGACACCGAGCATTGGCAGCAATGTGTTAGTACGTGTATTAGTACGTGTGTCTGTAGCTGTACGTAGGTGTTCGGGCTACAGGAAAAAAAAATTACTAGCCGGCACAATGAGTCACTAGTCTATTTAAATCCTGTAGAAGTTCTTCTGAACGCCGTATATCACTGTCGTAGAGCGGGATGGTATGATGTATTGCAGAGCCAGTGTGAGGCTATAGACAGGTAGGATATACTGCATCTGCATGCTTTTACAGACGCGGATGACCTTTGTGTCTGGCCTCTTGTACACCCGGCCCCCACTCTTCGCCAGCCAGCATCCTCATTGGACAAAATAGCACACGGTCATGTGACTAGACACGTGATAAACGGGTGCGTTTTTTTTGCCTCCCTTGACTGGAAACTTTAGTACCTGAATGTGTTAAAGATTGACAGTGCTTGGTGCTAAAATCAGAAAAGGCGGGTGCAAAGCTCCGCAAACGAGAGCAGGGAGGGCGTGTATCTTAGCGTGGGATTTTATTGGAACTAAAAAACGGAGCCGCAGACGACGACTGGCAAGGTGAAGAGTAAAAACACAACAATACTCACAACGATTCTTCATAGTTCGTAAAATAGAGGAGAAGAATAATGTTAGAGGGTGTAGGAGACCATAGGACATGAATGGCAATGCGCGATTCTTTTGTTTGATATAGGAGTTGCCCAAGAATGAGTTTGAATGAAAAAGCAAACAAACCAAAACGGGCGAAAAATAAGAAAAAGAAACACAATCAAATACACGCAGTCGCAGTTACCAGTACACAAGAAACTTTGTTGAGCGGTAAGGGTGCGGTGAACAGCGATGGCAAAGCTGAAAACCCAGGGAATCAAAATGCAGAGAGGCGGCGATAATAGCAACAAGGAAAAGGTAGGGAGACGGGCCAAGCCTAAGTAAATAAACAATCATGCTTCCCCGTCGGTGTTGAGTCCGGGAAGAGAAGGAAATAGAAACGCGTGGAAGAAAAAGTTGAAACCAGTGTTTCTGTCTTGTTATCCTGTGCTGTCTGCTGCCTCTTGTTATCAAATTCTGCAAAATTCTGTTTTCACCCTCATTAAAGCGTACGGCCGGTCCCGAAGGCGCCCTGGAAAGCTATGTTTGTGAAAAGAAAGCTTCAATTTGGGATCAGAATGTGGTTGTTGGCAGGCATTGGAGAAACTAGCTAGTGTTAATGCACATGTACAGTCATCCCATCCCACTGACTGCATCCCCAATTCAATAGTGCATTAATCAGAAGAGGAGGCCAAGAAGAAGCGGATGAGGCTCAATAGGGGAAACAACTGGAATTTGGGCACAGCTATGTGAAGCTAGTGCCTGCCGTGATGCGCTCCGTAATGCGATAGAGATAACATGCCGTTTTTCTATCCCATAATCTATGCTAACATAGAATGACACGCGCGCGTTTTTCTGCTGCAAAATTGAAGCACTGGTTTGCTTCATCGTGGGTAGCAAGGAAAGAGGGAAGGTGCAGGGAACCTGCGAAGCCTGGTTGCCGTTTCTGCTGGCCTCCCGTTAGTCTGGGTCTACGCATTCTGTTTTTGGGAACTGCTACTCACGGTTTCGCGAGTTCAGACCTATTTAATACACCCCTGTACCCTGCCTGATGCGTACACCCATACCCGGTGAGAAACTTGATACTAAAATTGCACAGGGTGGGGTGCACTCCTTCCCTTTCTGTTTTTGCATTGTCGGTCCGCCTTCAGCAAAGGCCAGCCAGCCCTTTTCTTTTTCCTTCTGTCTCTTTCCCTTTTTTCTTCCCCCATATTGGCAACCTCGCTCTCGTGTTCTCCTCTCTCCATTTTTCCCTCCTACAAACCCTCAGCATACCCAACCTCTCTGCCACGCCGACACACATTTACGACGTCTCTTTCGTTTTTTTTTCCTTTCCCTTCAATCGGCTGGCTGTATTTCTTCTTACTCATCATCTCCTCGATCGCGACGACTTCTTTTTATAACGACGGATCGATTTTTTAACGACTGACACGCGCATCGCGATAATCCCCTAACAAGTCTTTTTTTTTCGCTCACGATAATCTGATTAATTCGAGGTTCACGTCAACACCGTTTCCAACCCACCTAATCGAGCTCTGCTTGAGCAGGTGACGGCGAGTGAAGAGCGAGCGAGGCTGCGTAAAGAAGCTAGAAAATATATAAAAAAGAAGAGCTTGGAACGTCGATTTTGAGAGATTGAAACAAATCCAGTGGAATTTTCCATTACCTCTGCTTCATTTCTGTCGGGGGAACTCGGAGTACGTTTGTTCGCTTCTCGCAGACAGGCTTGATCTTTAGTTACTGACACGACTCTTCCTTCTCCTGTGCTTAGATTGACACCGATCGATCGATTGATTTCCATCGTCAGTCAATTTCCTCCACGGAGAAACTCGTGATCACTGCCCTCGTGTCATAGGCTCTCCGAGGCAGCCATAGATCTTGATAGTGACTACTTGGCCTAAAAACGAAAGCTTTGCATCACACTTGCTGTTTAGCCGTGTTTAGTCGCCCTTGACTGCAGGGTAACCAACCGAGTTTGTTGCTCTTGTCTCATCATTCAATCAACTACCAGCCTTTCCTTATTTTCTTCGACTACTTTGCTTTCTTTTTTTCTTTTGTTTTTCTTGTTGCCCTTGCCACTTTCTTTGGACCGTAGGCTTACCGCAAAAAAAAGAAGAAAAAAAAGAAACCAGCGTCTCGTTGTCGAATTTCGCAGTTGGATTTTTTTTTCTGTTGTGTCTTCACGAACAAAGAATACACCCAGCAAACAACCCCATCCTGCGATTTTCGCCTTCAGTCATCATGAACTGTCACCCTCAAACTCCTCAGAGCCCGTCACAGCTTTCTTTGGCACCTTCAGACTCTTTCAACGGCATGCCTTCTGGCTCTACCCTCGGTACTCTTCCTACTCCTGCCCATAGCGTTAACGGTGGCAATTCCCAGCAAGAATACGTTATGGACGATTTAATATCAAAGCGCAAGCGCTCCATTGACGACACGGGCGATAATGCCTTCAAGCGTCTACACATAGACACTGGCACCGTTGGTATCGAGGCTCTCCACGAGGATGTTGGCCCCAAGTATCTTTTGTTGAAGCAACCAGTTCCTGCTATCAAGTATCCCGTGTCAAATGACTTCTTCCCCATGTTCGGCCTTTCCTCCGTGGCTACTGAGCTAGCTCGCGTGAAGCCTAATGGTGACAAGAACATTTTGCGCAAGAGTTTCAAAAACCAGTTAAAGCGTCTTAAGATTGATGGTGGTTACGATACTAAAAAGGATCAACGCGAGGACAATGATCCTGATGGCCTCCTTAACATGATTTTCATGCCAGAAGATGTTTGGTACGCCAACAACGTAAAGGAAAAGGAGCTCATGGACGGCTTTTCTGCTCCTACTACTGCCTCTTTGAGCCGAGCTACTGTAATGTCCCGTGGAAAAATTAGAAAAGAGGCTTGGGATTCATACATTCTAGGCTCACTGGATTCTGGGCTTTCGTTTATGGAGAACAACATCATACCTTCTTCGGCCCCCAATACCCCCGCCGGCAGTGCATCGGGTATGTTGGCTAAACAGAAGATTTCTAGCAATGGCAGCAGTGGGCTCAACGGACAGGTCGCAGACCCGTTGCGTCCTCGACGTAACATCAAGAAGCGTAGCTACGCCGATAGTGGCTATGAAGTCTACCCGGAGACCTTCAATGAGGACGACCCTGCGGATGGTGGATATTCGACCGGAGACGGTGATGATCGCAGCGGCCAAAAGCGTCGCAAGAAAGTGAGTATTAACGACCTAATGTCTTATTCGCCTCTAACCCGTCATAGAATGCTGGAAACATGGCTTCGATCCCTACTGGCATGCGCCAACAAGCCTACGGCCCCGGTGTCGTCGGCGCGTAAAGACCTGAGCATTGATGTGCTTTCTGTCCAGGCTCTACCTCGGCTAATAATGCAGTTTCATCTCTTGATGAATACGTGTGCACTTGTGCTGAGCTGTTCGACCCGACTTGCGGCTTGGTTGATGCTGCCCATTTGGCCAGACTGTCTATCCTGTGGAGGCAGATCTTGCACGTCCTGATGCCCATGCTATCATAATTGGTACAAAGCAAATGCAGGACACATGCAGTTTTGCCAGGCTGTCTAGTCCCATGGGATTTTCAATGTTTTCAGTGTTTTTAGACTTTCTTGGGCCATCTGATTAGATGTCTTGGTTTGTCGCCGTCACTTAACCTCTCAGTAGAAATATTTATATCCCTCTGCTTCGGAGTCCACTAGGACAAGCACGAGCTGTCTGTTGGCTGGGGCTTGGCTTGTGCGTGCGATTTTGTTCTCTTTCTTTGATCGCTTTGCTCAGCCAAGTTCTGCAAGATGGCCCAGCAACTTTCTTTTTTCTTATAACCTCGGGTTTCCTTGACAGTTGCACTTTCGTTTTCATGCTTTTGCATGCCGATTAACACTCGCCGTTTTTACTTCTCTTTTCTTATGCGGCTCACGAAACACAAGAACAGGTCATTGTTTGCCTGTCTTGCTGTCTCTATAATGGACTCGTTAGGCAGCTCCGGCTTTCAAGCAAGAGTAATGTTGTCTTTAATCTACTCGTCATTGACGATGCGTGGATGAGACAATTTCCGCCTGCAAACGTTACAAGCGCATCTCTTCCCCATCTTATACTATGCATATGGGTATGCTCAATAGCCCTTGAGCCTTCTAAACAAAGATGGCTAACTCTTGTTGCCTATTCCAGTGAGCCATATCACTACGACATCGTCGCCATTCATCTATTTTGACTGATAGTGTGTGTCCTGTGTGTGTGCTTTCTGGATAGGAAGCTGCAAGAGCAATCGGGGGCGCTGGTGCTAACCATGAGAGGCTTTGAGAACTTGTACTGGTTAGATTGGATATTTGCCCTGCGAACTTCATTGCGGCTAATGCTCTCTTGGGCTAGTCTCACTTGATGTAGCGCGGGTTCATGTACATCGCCATTAGTTTGTCAGTCTCGCAAAGATGTGTCTTTTTCTGTCGCAGCCAACTGTGCACTGGGGGATACATGATAGTCAGCTTGGTTGCATGTGTGGTCTGGGGCTTGATGAGGCTGTTGGCGTCTGTTGACGTCTCTTGCTCTTATCTCTTTATGTTTACTTGTAAGCATCAACTACCAAACATGTAATAATCAGAGATGCATGAACTCTTGATCGTGTTCATTCTCTGTCTGCCTGGGACGCTTTATTCTATGAGGCCACCACGAACAGGATTACATGCAAACAAATGACAGTTTCGTTTCACTGTCCCGTCCTTCTTTTTTTCTTTTTCTTTTTCCTTTCCTTGACCTTTCTCTTTTATTATTGTTCAGCATGGCGTTTGGTATGGCTCATTTGCACATTTACTCATCTTTTCTGTTCTGTTCTTTTTTCTTTACAACATCAACTACGGATCTCGTCATTTTCTGGATTTTTATTTTTTTTATTACGCAAATCTGGAGAGAAGAGATTCTCGAACTCTACAAAATCTATACTCACATGAAGATGCCTATTTTTCGGCTCTTCATTTTCTCACTGCTGTTCTATTGCACACGCATATGGTTTTTTTTTCTTTTTTTTTTTTTCTTTTCCTTCTGTCACCTTTTGATCCCCCTTATTCCTTTCTTTGTGTCTGTTAACAGTCCTACCACACGATGTGGCCCTTAGTTTTGCACTCTTTTTTTTTCTTTTTTTTTTTTCGCCAGATTATTTAACTCTACCCGTCATTACACTTGGCGTTGGCTTATTCCTTTTTTTTTTCTCGTTTCTTTTCCTTTGCACAGTACGCATCTTCTGTTCCTTTTTCTCTTTTCCCTTTGAAACATACAAAAAAAAATCACACTCGAGATATAGAATGCTCCCTGGTGCCATCGATGGCGTTGTTTGGCTCGGGCTAGGGAATTGACAATACAAGCAGTGCATCTTTCTGTCTCTTGTTTTGAGATTAGGTGGACGAAAATGCGCATGCTTGAGCCGGCGGTCATCAGTTCTTATAGCACTAAAAGTAAGTTAAGTTAGTACACTAAGTTGATCTTGTTCAATGGAAGTACAGTTTGTGAAAATTCATTCATGTCATTGAAATTCAAGTTGTCGTATTCATTCACATGTTTGTTTGTGTCAGTACATGACTATCTACCTACAATATTCTTTCCCATCATTGCCCCTCTGTACTCAACCGTATGATTTCCCGTCTTGACAAATCCTCTTCGATCCACCCCGTAATCCGCTCCGCCACGTCGCCTACCAATGCCTCGTAGTGACTCCCTGGTAAAAAGATGCCACAGTGTGCGCCGACTTCATCAACATCCTCAACATATACTCTCACCCATGAAGCTGGCAGTGGTTCTGGCAAGAGACAGAATTTGCGTTCACGTGGGGCCTTGTGCTGATGATGCCCTGTAGTATGAGAAGCTGTGAATGTACATGTAGACCCAGATGTAGCAGCAGAGTAAAACGACGAAGCGCCCGATGATGTCCCTGAGACGGTGGACCCTGCCGACGAAATGGCACATAGTTCATGTGCCCCTGCTGGCGGCGCATCTAGCATTGATGCTAATGACGTCGTGGATCCCGCCGCTGACGAGGCAGGGGATACACGAGCAAATGTATCAATGGCATCTGCCGACGCAGCGAAAGTATGAGTGCCATATGGAGGAGGCGGGGCAAGCAAGCGTCCGCTCTCAGGCTCGAGGCACTCATTGAGTGGCCAGTCACCCAGAGCTGAAGCGCCAGGGACGTTGCTGCCGCCCGATGTATCATCGCCAAGTGGCCAGCCGTGTGGGTCTCGCGCGGCACTGAGGTTCGCATCAGACATGCGACGGTGGCCGAAAGCAGAAGCAGGAAGCCAATCATTTATATCGCGGTCGTGGTTCCCGTGGCCCTCGCTATCTGGCACGGTAAGAACAAGGCGTCTTTCGGCACGGGGCAGCTTCTTGCGTCGACCATGACAAGCCGTAAAGTAGTTGACAAAACCAACCTTTTCGGCGTTTGCAGTCGCTGCGGCGTTCTGGAAGACATCGACGGCAGCCAGGGCACTGATGCGAGCATAACGCGCCTTAAGGCTGCGCTGGTCGACGAGACAACCGACATACTCCAAGTGCGAGATAACGTGCACCTTGGTCGCTGTGAGCAGACCTGTAGGCTTGTGCTTCTTGGCGAAGTGTGCGAGGGATTTGGTGAATGGCCGGGTCTTGAGATGCACGTCGTTGATAAAGGAGGGATTGAAAATGCTCGTATCAGTACGCTGGGGGGTATTAGGCGCAGTCTCGGAGGAGGAGGAGGTGGTGGTGGTGGTGGTGGTGGGTTCTGGTGGGGAGAAAGGCTCTGGTGCAGGAGTAGTCGTGAAGAGACTGGATATTCCAGAGACGATTATCCGTGGATGCAGACCCAAGAAGGGCGTATCGAGGGCTATAATTCCCAGTATGCGATGCTTGAGACGAGGCCTGACGCTAGGCGAGACCGCAGGTGTGGTCTACGGCAAGAAAGCAGTCAGCAACATGGCGAAGGGAAACGACGGATTGCAACTTACCATTAGTGCTACCTCCGCAGCCAGGATGCCGCCCATTGAGTGACCCACCAAGACCACATCTGTCTGGCCATCAGTCACATGTGGAGTTAGCCAATCGCTGAAGATGTCACGGCCGACCTCGATGGCACGGTATGTTTTGTAGCGCGGGTAGATCTTGGAGTAAATTATGTGTGTTTGGCGCAACTGCTCGCGCAGATGATTGTGTACATGCTCGGGAAAAGCACGGAAGGACTCGTCGTTGCCATAGAATCCGTGAATGTAGACTATAAGCAAACGACGACGAGAGGATGCCGTAGCCGGGAGCGGGGGTGGGGCCGCAGGTAGCGGTAATGGGGGCTGTGGGTCTGTAAGTGCAGGAGTTCCGACCGGTGACGCAGAGTCGGAGGAGGGGGCGAGATCAGGACCAGAGCCAGAGCCAGAGCCAGAGCCAGAGCCAGAGCCAGAGCCAGAGCCAGAGCCAGAGCCAGATTGTTGTGCCACGAGAATAGCACTACTGCTACCCGTCGGTGGCACGCCTATTGATTCGCTTGGAAGGCTGTGTGTTGGGGATGAAGACGAGGATGAAGACGAGGAGAGATTAACAGGCATTGACATGGTACACTTTGTATGTAGATCAAGGATGGGTCAGCCGGTTAGTTGGTCTGTTTTGTTTTGTTTTATATATAGCAGCAGACAAGCAAGAAATTAATACTGAATAGAATCTACAGCAAATAATGAACAATGATGAAGAACGATGAAGGGCAGAGAAATGAAGAGAAAGTACAAGGCAGGGCAGGAGGAACAAAGGGTACAGAAAAGGACAAAGATGCAGACTGAGGCTGAGATGTAGGGGGACAGGATATGAACAAGAGAGGAGTAATGTATGTATTGAGACTTTGAAATAACTGATGACAGTCATGGAGTGTCTGTCATGCGACATGTGAGTAGAGCAGCAGGCAGCAACGACAATAATAGGCCAGGGCCAAGTGAAAAAAGAAAAAGTGAAGAGAAAAAAAAGAAAAAAAAAGATGGCCAACTGAGATGCAAAAAGGAATGTCGACACCAACGTGATTCGAACACGCGCCCGCGAACGGACTTCCTATTCTACTGGAGTAGCAGGGAAGCGCCTTAACCACTCGGCCATAGTGCCATTTTTTATGTTCCTGATGATGATGATGATGATGTAATTCTATTTTTACTCTAGGGACTATCTAGGGCCCCATTGTGGGAGTCCGGAGCTCCGGAGAGGTCCGAGTTTTCTAGCACCTATTTTCTTGATCCACCTGCCGCC
>JAXASZ010000586.1:0-102466 GCA_038407095.1 Ceratocystis destructans
AGCAGAGAAACGGCAGAGGCAGTCTTAGAAATAGCGGACTCAGCGACCAGGGCAGAGTCAACGACCAGGGGAACCTCGGGGATGGTGGAGACCTGGTGACCACGGGCCAGCAAAAGGGGAGCGACGGCAGAGGCGGCAACAGCAGAGACAGTAGCATAGCGCCTGTAAGTTGTTAGATTTCATTGCCTTTATTACAGAGCGTTTATAGAGGCCAACTTACTTCTGGTTCTGGTTGATCTTGACGTGCCACTTACGCCAGACCTTGGTGGGGGCGAACATGCGACCGGAACGGCACATGTTACCGAAGGCGGCCTGACCAGCACGGTGGGTACCGGAACCAGAGACACGAGGGATACGGGCAACAGCACGACCTATTCGTCTGTTAGTTTCGGGTCCCAATATGTGGTGATTGAAGACATTTTCGATGTGGGGTAAATTGAGCTGAAAGGCAAATTTTGCAATAGCCGAGCCAGTATGAATGAGCAGACTACAGCCCACAAGCAGTTGATTGCTCAATGGTAGGCTAAAGCAAATTTTCCCATTCGGATTTCGGACTCAAGTAGCGTTGTTTTGTGGTGCTTTATGTTTGGAGCGGAGCAGTGTGATGTGGATGGGTAAACTAACCAGTTCCCCAAGACTCAGCAGAGGTCTGGTGACCGGCCTTCTCGCTGACGGAGTAGGGCTGGCGGCGGTTCTTGTTCATGCCAGTGTGAACGTGCTGAACGATATCAGGACGAATGGGGCTGGAGAAGACAGCGGGGATGGTGAGGGTGGCGCCAGTAGCGACGCCATCCTTTCCGATGATGTTGACAGTAGGACGGGAAGCCATTGTATCTATCTCGGTCGTCTGTATTGAAGAGAAGTTTGTTAGAAGTCAAAAAAGGCTAATTTATGAAAGTCAAGCCAGTATAAATCGCTTTTAGCAGCTTGGTATGCAGCGGCGACTCTCCGGTAAGAACGTACCTGTGACTTCGGTATGGTGATGAGCAAACACTGGAGGTGTGGAGGGTGCGTGGAGAATTCGCACCAGTAAACTTTTGGGTAGACTGAATTTTTTGAATTTTGGTGGGCTTGTGGCCCTAAATGGCATATTTACGCCACAAAATGGGCGGCTTAGTCACGTGAGAGTACTAACACTTATCCCCCCCCCCCCCCAGATGTGGGGCTCTGCGTGTGGCGGCTGCAATTCATCGTCTTTCCCCATTGGGATAGGTCAGGAGGGATCCCTGTCAAGAAATGGAAACGTCATGGTCGAATCGAGGGGCAATTGGTCAGCAAACGAGACAAGGTCTTGAGTCAGGCACATACAACCCATTTCCATTTATAAAGCCGTTAAGTAGCACATTGTCCATTTGTCGTCTCCTACTACGTCATTTATTTTTGCATGTGCGCCCTTGAACATGTCTACTTCGAAAGTCAAGCACATAGTATTGGTATGTTTGGCAGCCCTCTAACTTCTCAAATATCTAGTTACAAAAGCCAGCCAATACAACTTACACTAGGACAGGTTCTATCCGGCAAAGGCGGGGTCGGAAAATCATCAGTGACTACTCAGATAGCTCTCTCATTGAGTTTAGCTGGCCACTCAGTTGGGGTACTTGATGTGGATCTTACGGGCCCTTCCATGCCTCGCATGCTTTCCATAGAAGATGCCAAGGTTCACCAAGCGCCCGGAGGGTGGCTTCCAGTGACCGTTCATGAAGCCAATCCTGAAAGAGGAATCGGCTCTCTTAGAGCTATGAGCCTAGGGTTTCTACTGCCCGACAGAGGGGATGCGGTTGTGTGGCGGGGGCCTAAGAAGACAGCGATGGTAAAGCAATTTTTATCAGATGTTCTCTGGGGCGAGACAGACTACCTCCTCATTGATACTCCTCCTGGCACCAGCGATGAGCACATATCATTAGCAGAGAATCTGCTGCGCGATTCTCAACCGGGGCAGGTGGCCGGTTCAGTGATTGTCACAACGCCACAGGCAGTGGCAGTTGCCGATGTGCGAAAAGAATTAAACTTCTGCGCGAAGACTGGAATACGCGTCCTTGGAGTTGTTGAAAACATGAGCGGTTTTGTGTGTGAGAACTGCTCAGAGTGCACAGATATATTTGGGTCTGGTGGTGGAAAAGTCATGGCCGAGGACTTCAAGGTGCCATTTCTTGGCTCTATCCCTATCGACATGCAGTTTATCCAGTTGATTGAGACAGGCAGGAAGCCACGGTATCCTGCAGGCACGAAGGTGAACGGCAAGGATATATCAACCACTGAAGATGAAAACGCCGAGGGGGGCACAGGGACACCACAGGACAACTTGTTAGTGAGCAAGTATAGATGTTGCTCGCTGTCCTATCTGTTTGAAGGCATCATAGAACAGATGAAGGAAAACATTTAGATGATAATATAGAGGAAAAGCCAAGGCTTGCAAAAAAGCACAAAGCACATCAACCAGCTAGATGTTGCATGTACAAGCAACCAATCAGATACAGGCCAGACCGCCAAATGCCTGAGGCTCAAAAGGCCGTCATCGAGGCCCGAAGTGACCCTGGAATTACCATCATGATGTTTACTGGCCGACAAGCCATGTACTAATGAGATGAGATGGAGAGTTCAAGCTAGACCATATTATAGGTTATCGGCGAACTTCCGACGCCGTGTCACCATGCAATAAACACTATTAGGCGGGATAGAGGCATTTGCCTCACCAAGACCACATACTATCCCATCTAGAACGAGCAATCCTCCCGCCTTTTAACCGGATGATCTCTGAATACAGCCGCGGGCCTCAAATCATAGAGTTACGACGAAAGGGCGGCAACAGTAGACAAGCAAACAAGAGAGGCGTGTGCAGGGTGGGCCTCACTGGTACTATCGGAGTTAGCCTTGTGGAACTTGGACCAAGAGCAATTATGCTCGCACACGAATTTGACGCAGGCCGGGGCTTTAGTCGGCCAATCAATGGATCTATGTTTAATAAAGATCCACTAAAAGGTCCATTAAAGGCAGGGCCCACAAAATGTAGACGAAAAAAAGAAGTGGGATGCTAGCGGACGAGGCCACAGAGAGCCTACAGAGGGTCTACAGCGAGCTTACAAAGTACTACAGAGGGTCTATACAGTCCTACAGACACCCCACTTCAAGCACAGCAGCCCCGCACACCCATTTTGATGCACAGAAAAATTGTTTCCAGCCAAAAACAGGGAGGAGCAGTCAAGACATGGGATTTGCTGGCTTCCAGAATCCTCGGTAGCTGCAGGCTCCAACTGTCAAGTCGTCCCCTCAAGAGGAGGGGAAAAAGAGGCATTTCTTTGGCGACTCATGATCATCATGGCGCGCATATTCAAAGCCAAATTTCGCCGACTCGAAATGGCTTTCTTCCTGGCCTCAAGACCATAGCCCTCAGCCATCTCTCTGCAGCAACTTGCGTTGTTCTGCTGTAGGGCTCTCCTGGGCTTTTCGATAACTATCGTTTGATGTCAATATTGTTTGTGTCCCCTGGCGTCTCGTGAGAGAAAACTTCATTGCCCTAAATGGTCTTGTTGTTTACTCTTTTCTCGGAGCCCATGATCCTACTCTTCATTTCGTGCAGAAAGTGGGAAGAGAAATGGGAAAAATTAAGGAAAAAAGCACACGAAACCCCATCCGTTGGATTCCTTTGTGCTGGCCCTGGTTCTAGTCTTGCCTACACACCAGCCCATATACAGTCAGTGAGGTGTGTGTGTGTGTGTGTGTGTGTGTGTGTGAGCCATAGAGAAAGTGAGCCAGACTGACCCTGTCATTCCATGGCTCTCTCTCTCTACGTTCTTGTTCTCTTTTAGTCTTTAGCGCCGCTACTAATGACCAACTTTTATTCTTAGCCTACCGAATCTTTTTTTTTCTTCTTCGAACAACGACCTACAAGGCCGAATCACGCATCCGCAAGCTCTCGCCCCTTCGCTGTATACAAGATACACACTTTACACGAGTCTTACACCCCACCCCCCCCCTTTGAATCGCCAGTCCCCAGATAGTCTCGTCTGCTAGGCCCGATACTTCATCATAGGTATCGGTTTCTGCACGATTGAGGTCGCAACAGAGCCATCATTCCGGTCTTAAAGATCTTCCATCTTCCCATCCGCGGCCGACCTCCTTAACGTCCCTTAGCGACGTTATTTCCTGCTTCATATATATTGTAGCTGGCAACCGCCAGCACTTATACCAGGCCACCACTCTTCCTGTGGGCCTACTCTCTCAAACGAGCACCGCATAGTTCGTTTGAGTGGTAGCTAGTGCTCCGCGGATCCAGCGATCACAGCTCCGAGAGATAGAAAGATCGACCGGTGCTTAGCTTCCTGTATCCATCACGAGAAAAACACTGCGCTGCGCTGAGCCAGTTCTCCAACTCCAATCCGCTCACCCCGCTGTCAACCGCCTCTCTTTTTCAACCTTGCAAGCAAAATGAGTTCCTCTTTCTACAGCAACAGCCTCAACATGACGAGTATGTCTATGGGCACCCCCTCGCGTACCATCAACCATGATGTTGCTGCTGATCTCGACTCGACTAATGCCTTTGAGGGTAAGTCCTTTCTTTCCCGTTCCTTTTCTTCTCTTCTCTTTGTTGCCCATTATACACCTCCCCAAATATACTATACATCACATCTCGTATACCATGTATGGCGTGCTAATTTCCCTTTCCCGTTAAGGTCCCGAGAAGCTGCTGGAGGTTTGGTTTGCCCCCAGCCCCACTTCCCTTCCGTCTTCCGTCAAGGAAAACGGCCTCAAAGCTGTTCCCGCCGAGAAGTGGGTTTCCATGCTTGACATGGTCAACTGCAAGATTCTTTCAGTCCTCAACTCCGAAAATGTTGATGCCTATCTTCTCTCCGAGTCCAGCATGTTCGTCTTCCCCCATAAGATCATTCTCAAAACTTGTGGTACTACGACTCTGCTTTTGGGCCTTCAACGTCTCCTGCATATTGCTGCCCTTCATGCTGGCTTCCCCTTCCACAATGCTCAGTCTGCCGAGGAGATCAAAGCTGCCGCTACTCCTTACCGTGTATTCTACAGTCGCAAAAACTTTTTGTTCCCTGACAAACAGCACGGCCCTCACCGCAGCTGGAACCAAGAGGTCAAGTACCTGGACGACATGTTTGAAGGCGGCAGTGCCTACATGGTTGGAAAGATGAACGGAGACCACTGGTACCTGTACATCACTTCGCCTCAGAGCTCCATCACCCCTCCGCGGACCCCCGATGAGGAAGATTTGCTTCCTGACGGCTTCACTCGCGATCAGCTAGCAAGAATCCCAACTGTTATTTCAGGCCGCTTTGGTGGCGCTGGATCTGAAGAGGTCAACGACGAAACCCTCGAGATTCTCATGACTGATCTTGATCCCGAACACGCCAAGCAATGGTACCTTGAGCACGCGAGTGCGGTCGCGGGTGAAAAGGGCCTAGCTGATGTGTACACACCTGCCAAGGTGAATGGCAAACACGAGGACTTTGCTGATGTCTTTGGCAATGGCAGCCGCCTTGACGAAGACGGTGCTACCGAGACCCAGGAAGAGCTAGCTCTACAGGACAGCCTAACCACTGAGGGTCACGCCTACGGAACCATTGTTAGCAACAACTGTGGTCTAGCGGATGTCTACCCTACTTCGCAATATCCTGATGCGCGTATCGATGCCTACCTGTTTACACCCTGCGGCTTCTCTGCCAATGGTGTCGTTCCCGCCCCTCCAGCCTCCGCCAACACTGAAGACGACCAGGGCGGCAAGTCTAGGGAGTCTCGTGCTGCTCACTACTTCACTGTGCACGTGACCCCTGAGCCGCAGTGCTCATATGCCTCATTCGAAACTAACGTGCCTAGTGGCCAAAGTGGACGCACTACCGGCGATATCATTGAGCATGTAGTAGGTATTTTCCGTCCGGGCCGTTTCAGTGTCACCCTGTTTGAGGCCAAGGATGCCCGCAAAGACCGCTTCGACCAGGACGGGTCGCTTGTGCGCACTAAGAAGGTGGCTTGCCCCGTTCGCGGATACAAGCGCATCGACCACATTGTGCACGACTTTGAGGACTACGATCTGGTTTTCCGCTTTTATGAGCGCGATGACTGGACTGGCTCTCGCACGGCTCGTGTGGGCGAATTCTGCATGTAGGCAACAAGGAGGAACTGCAATCAATATATAGCCAGCCTATGGAGGAAGAGATGTGTACTTCCTTTCCCACAAATAATAGTATGATAATAAAACACAGAGACATGAGATGTTTTGTACCAATTGGGAATAGCTTGAGCTTCGTAATGCAACAACAAATTTCGCTCGTGTTCGCTGTCCTGTCACTATCACAGTTAGCAAGAGTTTCTTTCCTTCTTCATAATGTCAAACAGGAACCCAAAATTCAATATGTCCAGTCTATATAACTTTTGGCTTAATCTAGTCCCTTGTTACATGATATAAGAAATAATAATAATACAAAATAGATGGTCGGGGGTGATGAAGTGGTAATAGTACACGGCACACAAGGCCAGAGGGAGGGGAAAAAAAAGAGAAAAACGCACAGCCCCAACATTGAGAAAAGAAACAAACACAACTCGTACAGAAACACACCATGTCCTTTTTGTCGGAACCCCATGTCTACTTGCTTTCCTTGGACGCATCTTCGTCTCCAGCGCCAGCCTCAGCCTGTACATCCTCCTCTGGCTCAATCACTAGTGAGTCCATCTCCTTGAGAGATTCGTGAACATCGTCATGCCTAGACTTCTCATCACTCTTCTGAGTCTCATCCTCAGTCTTCTTCACGGCCTCAGCATCAGCCGCTAGCGACCGCTCAAACACATCGCCCCATTTCAATTCGACATCGACATTCTGCGGCTTTAGGAAGTACAGAGGCTTATTCTTCGCTTCATGGTCAGCACGCCTGCGGTACGAACGGCCGGCAGCGCTAAACTGCGCCAGCATACGCTGGTATGCACGCGCATAGTCGCTCTCTGCCTCAGCCATAGAGTCGTCTTTCCGTAATGTCTTCTTGCGTCGGTCCTTCACCTGGTTGTACAAACGCCAGGCACGGCCCTTATCCATCTCTTGGATGTTATACTCTAAATCCCATTTAGACTTGCGAGTAAACTTTTGCGGCCGTGTGACGTAGTTGCCATCAACCTTGTTTTGGATTGTCAAGATCAGGCCAGTCAGCTCACCGAGATCTTCTACAGGTACTTCATCGGCTGCAGCATCAGCATCTTCGCTCGAGGTAGTAGCGGCTTTGCTGGCGTCCTTGGACCCAGAGGTCCGATTTTCAACCACTAGCTCAGACAAGATACGTTCAAATTCCCGCAGCTTGTTGAGGGGATCTGAAGCCGCCTCGTCTTTGTTGGGGGGCTGGTACTCATCAGCCTGCTCGGCAAGATGGCGGATCAGGTCCTTCAAGCTCGACTGGCCAGGATGCTCAGGCCGGGAGTAGTCGGCGGCTTCTTCAGCCTCCATAGCTTCTCTGATGGCAATGTCCTCGGCCTGTTCGGTAGTGTCTGTTGCAGCCTCTTCGGAATTCTTCTCGGCAGGAGTAACCTCTTCAGGCTTCTGGGCAGTTTCTATGAGGGTCTCCTCAGAGGAATCTCCGAGGCCTTCGCCCTCGACCGCCACTTCCTCAACAATAGGCTGTTCAGAGGTGTCCTGGTCAACAGAACCCTCCTCTGTTGGCTCAATATCTTCGACCTCAGCCTCACCTTGGGTGCCAGTGAGAGTCTCTAGAAGATCCTGGACATATTCACGGCCTTGCTGGCCAGTTGCATCATTTTGCAGAAGGCCACTCTGACGGAGTGCAATCTGGATAGCACGGCGAACATAGGGAAGGCCTAGCTCTTCGCTCTCAACAGCCTCTTCGGCCTTGCTAGTCACCTCACTCCAGACAGCCTCACTTGACCAGGCACCCTCATCTTCATCAGGCCCCGGGGCAGCAACATCTGAGCATTCAGTTTCAACCTCAGCTTCAGCCTCGGCTTCAACTTCGGCCTCGCCCTCGAGCTCCACGACCTCAGTAGACTTTTCGTCAGTAGCCGGCTGGTCATCTTCATAAGCCATCATCTGGTTCTCGAAACGTATAATCTCATCCTTGTTCGCACTTTGAATCTCATCAATCTGCTCCTTTGTCATCGGCTCAGCAAAGAAGTACATTAACGGCGGCGTGGTGGGACGTGTTTCGATATGCAGACGGAGAGACTGCTCGGGGTACTTCTCAGTGACGATGTTCAGCATTTCGTTTAGAAGCCGTAGACTTAGCTTAAACTCGGCATCACCCAGTGCCGTATCCTCAGTCCCATGAATAGCCAAGTCCATTTCGTTTAGTGAAATATACTGGAAGCCAAATATGCGGTTGATGTTGTGGTAAGCGACAAATATGCCGTCCATCAGACCCATGCGCACCTGTAGCGAGTACTTGAGAAAGGCAGAGCGAATCATGTCAAAATATTCCTTTTCAAAGGACTCCCAGTTACCGTAGCGGCCCTTGATTTCGTAGCCGCAAGCATCCTGGAAGTTTGTCATATCCATACGAATAGACACAACGGCACGAGTCTTCAAATCGAAATTTCCCACGCCAGGCAGCCGCTTGTCATTGGCATCCAGCTGCGAACGAATCATAAAATCTCCAAGGGTTGCAAAACTAAAGGCTTCTTCTGCATTGCGCTCCTCTTCGCTGATTTCAGATGACCGCGAACGGTGGTACCGGTCAAAGTCTTTGGGCTCTAGTGTAAGCAACTTCTCCATAGACTTTCCCAACATACTCAGGATGTTAGGACTATCGAATTCCTTGTCGGCATCCATAGCATAGGTGCCGTCATTGTAGTGTAGGAAAGATGCAGAGGGCGCCCGAGTGATGCGGGTGTAAGTGAGAGGCTCGGCCTTGAAGTCACGAGACAGGTTTGAGGCCGTGATTGGTCTCCAGCCCGAAAGTAGAAAATGGAATTGCGACACAGATGAGGTCATACTAGACGTAGAACCACTATACTTCTTGCCAAACGTCTTTGCCTTACTAGCCAGGTTGGTATCCTTGGAAGACGTCACATACTCCTTGAGCGCGCGGAAATCAAACTCGTTGACGGGCATGATCTTGGCCAGAGAAGGATCAAAGTTGAATACACCAGAGCGAGGGTCTTGTAGATGATAGACACCAGGGTTGAAGAGCACGCGTTCAAGCCCATGACAAAGCTTGGCAACTTCTTCGCCTTGCTCGACCTGTGAATAATTGAGATCACGAGCCTTGATTGTCTTGACATCAACCATTTTCTTGCCAGAGTTAGCCTTAGTGGACTTCTTCTTACCAGCCGACTTTTCCTTCTTGTCGTCTGGTTTCTTCTCCTTTTTCTCCTTCTTCTTTCTGCCAGACTGGGTCGTCTTGTCGTCGGTCTTGTCCTCAGAAGCCTCGACAGATGCGTCAGCCTTTTTGGAGGCCGCGGACTTCTTCTTTTTCTTCTTGAAAGACTTGGTGAGGATGTCTTGGACTTCGGGGATGTTCTTCAGTACCTTGGCGGCGCCCTCCTTAAGCGTGTCTGCTTCTGTAGGCACCACAGAGTCTGGAGCTAAACCTTCCATATTAGGGACACATTCGGGCATTGGAGTACCGTTTTCGCCGGCAACAACATTGGAGGTCGGAAGCTCTGAAGAAGCAGTAAGCCGCTGTGCAAGCGACTGGAAGCCCAGGGCATGCGCTATTGACCCAGGGCTGGGGTTGGAAGCGTTTTCGCTAGCACGCTGTACCGATTTATCAGCACGCTCAGCCTTGCGTCGTTGTTTCCTTCTTGACTTAGCGTTCTGCATCTTCTTCGCTTGCGCAGTTTCTAGGGACGCAGACCCGCTACCCTGCTTATTCTTCTTTATAGATAGCAGTCCTATATCAGATAAAATAACCTCCCGCACAACAGACAAGTCATCTTCATTGACAGTCTCGGGAATCAGGTCCGAAGGCTGAATGACCTCATTTTCGTAAATTTGGTCCACCACAGTAGTTTGATCTTCAACCTCGATAGGAGGCTCGGTGATATCATCCTGATTGTGAATGCGGTGTAGCGGTAACTGGGTGTGAAGGCCACGACTGGCATGAATAACGGATATATAGAAGGATGTGGTTAAGCGGATCGAGGAGGGAGCCAAAGACCGCCGCAAGCTATGCGAATTTACAAAGCAGCCATTGCGGAGGACTGGCACGATATGGCGAAGCATGTCGGCTCACGTCGTCGGGTTCGTAAGGTTGTCTGCGATGCTGTCACTAGATAAGGACGAAGAGGGAAGATTTTTCGGTTAAGGATTTTGAGGTGGTGAAGAAAAAAAAGAGTAGCCAAAAGAGCAACTACCACAAAACACGAATGAAGAAAAGGAGAATCAATCGGCAAATGGGTATAATTCCTTACGGATGGTGAAAAAGAATAAATAAAAGGAAAATAAAAGGAAAGGAAAGGAAAAAAAGTGATGCTGTGTATTTGCGTAAGCTAATTTTGCATTAATCGATTGTCAATTACCAACCGTCTTTTTCTATCCTCCCTCAAGACTTTTTCCTGAGAAAAAGACTGCCCCACCAATAAGGCTTTCGTGTAACAGTGGAGTGTAATGCAATGCTTAGTCATCGCAGTGATTCATATAAAGACCCGTTCAGTACACCAGTGCATTTCACTAGCTCGGTAACAAAAAACATGATATAATATATATGTGTGTTGTGGTCCATGGGACAAGATCAAGACAAACATAGCGCAGGCTGAAAGTGCAATCAACATAGTACTAATAAAAGAAAGCAACAATCAGACACCCCCAGACACCAATACCCATTCATACATAGTTGTGCCAACATCACACACATCTCAGTTACCAAGTGCCCTACTAGCATGGTTGGCCGCTAGCTCCCTTGCCGCCGCCGCTTCCTTCTGCTGGCCCATGACTTCATGAGACTGCGCCAGCATGCCCTCTGCAACACTGACCCACAGCAAATTTCCACCACGCTTGGCTTGGGCCGCTGCTGCCTTGGCACTTTTAAGGGCCTGTTCACCCATGACATGCTCAAATAGCTTGCTTCTCATAACATTTAACGCAATGGCAAGACAGTGTTTGTTGTGCGTCATCTTCGACCCGCCAATAGAAGCATGCATGCTAGTTTTTATCTGGCCCAGGGACTGTGGCGGGTCGGTAGTAATCGTAGCAACAACCAAGTTATAAACAGTCCGGATCTCAGGGTCTGGATGATCGGTGCATATGGGAGCCAACGAATCTAAAAGATTAGTAGCGTCTTCCGACTGTGGCTGGTCTGGATGCTGGAGGATCCAAATCCGATTGAGAGTAGCAAGGACGGCAATGTCCAACTTGGTCGACCGCATCCCCCCAACCATATTCAGTTCGTACTTAGGATCGCTGAAAACTTGAAGTGCTTCTTCAAGATCCCCTGTGCCTTGAAGATAAATTCCTTTGAGATAGAGTGCTAGAAGGCCAACAACAGAGTCATCGTTTGGGGAAATCAGAGTATCAAGACGCTTGATAGATTCTTTGACCGGGGACCATCGGCTATGAGTAGCAGCAAAAAGGCCAGAAACTACTAGCAAATAACACCGGATATGGGCTCGCCAATTGGCTCGGCGCAAAGCCTCCTGCATTGTAGGTATTGGTTGTGTTTGGGTCACGCCATCGGATTCCCCTATGACAAATAAGTCAACAAATTAATCGAATTCTCCAGGCCTCCAAGTAGTGAAAGAAAGAAAATAAGCAAAAAACACTTACACCGATCAAGAGTTTCCATAGCCTCCTTCCAAAACTCAAGAGATTTGGGAGGTGCTGTAGCCGACTGCAGGCTGACAGCTACTCCGCTGAACGTCATGCTATAAAATAGGCGGTCAGTAGGCAAGATCAAGACTCGTTGTGACATACGAGAGCTTACATCAGAACCATCAGTTCAACACGGGTGACAAACGAAAAGGCGATATAATCACTCTCTTCATTAGCTTGTCCGGGACTGATAACAGAGGCGGTATCCTCACTAATGTGAGCCAAAGACCCCTGTCGCTTGATAGGTATAAAGAGTAGAGACGCAGATCCATGCCATCCTCCCGAGTTCTGCATCTCATCCATGCGATCCTGGAGGGCCTTGAGCTTGCTAGCCACAATTTCTGTCTTCTTGTGGCGCATACTACACGCAAGATCAACCATCAGAATCAAGATATCAAGCTGGAGAAGTTGCTGTTGTTGATTCAGTTGGTTCTTGGTAGCCATTGCAAGGCATTCTTGTATCCTGTGCATGTTTTCCTGCTTTGTCGTTTTCAATAAGGCAAGGGCTTCCAGCAGATACGCAAAGGCACATAAGATAAAGTCGCTCTTTTCTTGGGCCATTGTGCCCAAGTGCCTTAAATTTTCAATGGCACCCACATCAGCCGGATTTCCAAGCTGCATATAAAACGATGCTTTTAGCAATCTAAACACATAAGCCCATTGATGGTGTCTCGTTCTGTAACGCGGGGTCAGTGGTGGGTACTATGAAGCATATTCCAGATTCAAGTAACTTACGCAGTGGCATCAGATATGTTTTTATCCGCTGCGACCATGGCAGCCTTCGGACTTCTGTGAAATAGTATCTTTAAGAGCAAATATTGCATAATGTACTTGAGGTCGATTAAACGGTGGCGATCGCAAACAATTAATCCTTTGGTTAATGTCATTTCAGCCTCCATGAGGTTGTCGGTGTCCTCATAAAGAATTTGAGCATATCGAATACGTATTCGCGCCTCTTGACGAGGTGTCAGCTGGCTGTTCTGAAGAGTAGCTTCAAGACACGTTAACCCCGTCGCGATCAGTTTTTGAAAATCTCTTATGGGAGCATCGCTGGAGGCCGTCACTAAAGTGGGAATGCTGTTATGTGCGGCAGCTATACACTCCTCTGCGACGCAGCTATACAGCGATATCGGGTTGGTTATGCGGCTGCGAATCGAGACGGATGGTGACCGTTTTGATATGCTAGACCTGACGGATAATGTTGGAGACGTAACTGATGGGGTGCGAGGGGCAGTAGCCGAAGCACCAGTATTCGATAGTTTGGTGCGTATGGACTGGGACGTCTGATGGTTTGGAGGCTGAGGGGGAGTTTTCATATACGTAGGAACGGGCGTCTTAGGCTGCGTATTCAAAGGTGGTGGGGGTGGCGGTATAGATACTGATGTCCGAGACTTTTCGGCTTCCTGATTCCAGGCTGGCTGTTGCGACGACGGCATTGGTATTTGTGGCTCATGGGAATGGGAGGCCGGCACTAGAGGTACAGAAAAGCTATTATAGTTTGTCTGACTTTGGTTTAGCGTTTCGCTTGGATTTACAAACTGAACATCCATCTGGTTGTGGTTGGCCTGAGACACTTGTTTAGATCGAGGCAGCGATGTGGGAGACTGGCGGGGCTGGGTCCGA
This sequence comes from Ceratocystis destructans, assembly GCA_038407095.1. Taxonomy (NCBI): domain Eukaryota; kingdom Fungi; phylum Ascomycota; class Sordariomycetes; order Microascales; family Ceratocystidaceae; genus Ceratocystis; species Ceratocystis destructans. The sequence goes on from JAXASZ010000586.1 coordinate 13,382, forward strand.
GGGGAAGGTGACGAGAACTGAGGTGGCATCGGACGAGATACAGGTGTTGAGTTCTGGTAGGATTGCGTATTCTGGTAAGACTGTGTATTCTGATACGGATGTGTTGTAGGTCGAGATTGATGCTGCTGTGGGGGGAACACATTCATACCCGCGCCCGCACCCACGCCCATACCCATATCCATATTCATGCCCATGCCCATATTCATGCTCATGTTCATGTTGTTGTGATTAGGGTTGATTGGCGACATCTGAGGTTGCTGACTATACGACCGGTTGTCGAATGCTGGAGTTGGAGGGATAGATTGAGGCACTGCTGGTGCTGCTTGGGATTGCGGGAAACGCTGGTGGAAATTCTGGCCTTGACCATACTGGTATTGCACAGGCTGCTCTATATCCATGTACACGGGGTTTAACTGGTACGGCACCGCATTTATATTGTGAAGCGAAGGTCGCGGCGCATACATGGGTTGCTGGTGATACTGAGGCGAGCCGTAAATTTGTTGTTGGTCGTAGGGCTGAGTGATTGGAGAGGGTAGACCAGGCTGCTGACCATGGCCTGGAAAGGCCTGTCCAGGAGGCTGAGGGCCTGGATAGGACATCACAATGACAACATGGACAAACGAGACAGTGGTGGGTTGTGGTAGGCGGTCCTTGAGCGTAGCAGCAAGCAAAAAGGCGAGTCGAAGGGAAACACGGGAGAGCAGGCTAAGAAGCGCGACTAGAAAAGAAAGGGCGTTGAAGGGTTTATGACGGCGTGCAACACAAACAGGGAAAATGGATGAAATAAAGCAAAAGAAGCGAAGGCGAGAAAAGAGAACGGGTTTGTATAAAAAGTACTTTATGCGTTTGTACTCAGTGCTATACAGCAATACCGACAATAATGACAGTAGCACTAGTAATAACGTTAGCAGCAATATTGATGGTGCTGCGGACGACGTGCTGTGCCGTGCTGTTGGCTTAATGGTTGCGCCTCGACAGGAAAACAAGCAAGGGCAAACAATCAAAGAAGGGTACGGCAGGAAACAGCAAAAAAGCACAGTTAAAGTCAATCAAAATCAAGAATAGCAGATCAAAGCAGCTTTGCGCTCTGAGAGCAGATGTTGATTAGAGACGCCCTGATCGCCTTGCAGCCCTGTGAATACTGGTGGATTGCGCAGTAAAGGAGATGAGCAAGCAGCAGAAGAATAACAAGCAAACAAGAAAAGACGCCTTGGGTGAGGTTAAAGTTGGCGCAAAGAATAATCCTTTCCTTGGGCTTGATTATGAATGCACGTTATGGGTACCAAGCATAAAGATGGGCTTTGGCCTGTGACAGAACCATCTCAGGCAAGCTGCGCGACAAAGACAAGGACGGCCCCCCATGTTGCGATCACGTGAGTGTGTGTCGTGGCGTATGATGGATAAGTGGGTCTTTCTTCAGCCTCGTCCCCATCTTCGTGTTAGACGTGTTCACGGCTCTATTGAGACAGAGGCTGTTCTCAGCCTTGCGTTCTCATGGGCCCCTATTCAGCAGTGAGTATTAGTAGTAATGGTAATGCTCTATTGCTAGCATTTACGATTGTCAAACTCCCTTCACAAACACCTACCTCCAAGGAGATAATTACAGCCTATGCATCAGCAATGATGATTCAGCCTTGCACTACATTTATTAATTAGTCGATTCCTTCATTAACCGTTGCTGACTTTGCATCTTGTTCTTTCTTGATACCGACCAAATCCTCTTAGAGAAAAAATAGCCAGTCTTGCAATCTCTATGCCTCCTTTAGAAGCATCTGTACATCCAGACTCTGATAGCTTCTCAGCTCCAAAATCATCACAGGGGTCTTATTTCACATCGCCGCCCAAGCCAGGCTCTCCGCTATTACGGCCTCAATCATCGTCCGTTTCTCCGTTTGAATCGCAGTCACAATCGCAGTCACAATCGCAGTCACAATCGCAGTCACAATCGCAGTCACAATCGCAGTCACAATCGCAGTCTCAATCGCAGTCTCAATCGCAGTCTCAATCGCAGTCTCAATCCGAGTCTCAAGAGTGGTGGGAAATCAAATGCATTCTAGGTGAACGAATAAGAAAAGGTCGTGTAGAGTACAAAGTTGACTGGGCACCGCACTCAGTTACTGGCCAAACATACGATCCAGATTGGGTAAGCCATCCTAACATGTCTACCCATATTAACTAAAACCCAACCCTAGGCCTGTCGCAACCAGAATACAGGGACCGGGCCCTTACCTTGGAGTCGCCGCTGGTGATGCACTGCGCAAGGCTGAGACGAAGTCATCTAGAAACAAAGCTCTGTCGAAGTCGTGTAAACCAAGTCGCTAACATTTGCTGCCTTCTTTTTCCTGCTTCCCTTTTCTCTGCTAAGATTCCAGGATCACAGGTAACACACGCCGCCCGTCAAGAGTGGTTTCTTAATAAGCAGCAGCGGCCGGATCGCACTCGTAATCAGAATAAGCATCGTCACCAAGGGCAAGGCCAGAATCAGGGTCAAACCCAGGACCAGAGACCCTCTTCTTCCCACTCTGAGGATTCCACATCTTCCAGCCGTCGTGTCGCTCGGAGTACCACTGCTTCTGGCGAATCGCCTTCTGCCCGTCTCTCCTGTCCCTCTAGGGAGATACCAGATAGTCTAACTGATCTGAACAATACGCCAAGTCAACCACCAAGTCCTGAGGTGCACTCTGCTATTTTTATATCATCTGGATCCCCCCAAGCATATCCTTTTGTCGGCGACGCTCAGGCTCCCATCCACCTGTCGTCTTCTACCAGCGCTGCTCATCCCGCCCAAAATCCCAGCCCTGTCGCAGCCACAATCACGGTCGCAACACCCCCATACAAGACAAACCCAGCTATCCTAGGGATCTCTGCGCTAGAGACTAGTAACAGTCCCAGGAATCGAAGATTCTCTGAATCTGAACTCTGTCTGTCTCCATCTCCTCAGGTGATATCTTGTCGACAACAACGCCAACTACAGGTTGAAATTCCAGACTCACAAAACTCGAGTGTGCTCTCTACCATCTCCCCATTTCGTCTCTCTCAGCCTGTGGATCTCACAAGATTGCAGACCGTCTCTTCAAAAGCTGTGAATATCGAGCCGCCTCAGCCCTGCATTCAACGCGGTGACTCTCGTAGTACCAGAGAGCCTCAGTTGGCACCAACAAGCAATCAGTCTGCAAACTGCGTGTCTCAAGAATATCGTGCTCTGAACTCTCAACCTACAAATTCTACAATTCCATTAGAACTACTACCCACGTATCCCCAGAAAAGCCCAAGCCAGGGAACTCTCGCCTTCCTGTCGCAAGTGCCACCTCAATTTCCCTCTGAGGGCGAAGATTCAACAAGTCTACTTGGTACATTCCGTTCTTCAGCCAAGTCGCTTGGCCTTGATCACATCACTGAGACGCCTATCAACCCCAGCTCACGCTCCCGCCCATCAGGGGAGACCAGTATAAACCCAAAATCTACACCTGCAATAGATCTAATGAAACAGCCGCCCCCTCGCCCGGCACATTCATTGATCAGCCCTGAACACGGTCATAAGAGAACTCTCTCATCTCCTGACTCACAGCCTCTTGTTAAGCGCACGCGTGTTATCAGAGGAAAAGCGACCGGTATTATGGATCTGGATGATTCCATACCGCTCTCCTCAATGGATGAACTCCTCAACATACAAACCCCTTATGACCCCACCCGTCCAATAATAGTCGCAACTGATGATATGGAGAGTAATGTGCCGCTTCCCGACGACCCCCAAAAGGGCGAAAACAGCATGGAAATGTCATTTTCGCTGCTACAGGACTCAAACAACCTTTTACCTTCTGAAATTTCCCCTTCAATCGTATCAGAGGCACCCTCGCATTCCATGGTAACTACCTGCGACACACCCATGATCTCAGGAGCTGTCGATCCCTCTGCGCTCGAGTTTGGCTCTACTGTCAACGTGAATCCAGACTTGATGCTGCCACAGCAAAACCCATCTCTACTGACGATAGCTCCGTCAGACATCTCCAGATCGGTTGATATGCCATTTGAGGACCATCTCCGAGAATCGCCTCATCTCAATACATCTCCAGTACAGCACCCTGTCAAAGAGGACACCGTCGAATCTTTGCAATCTTTAGATGGTGATATTATATATGACGGCGAGCGCGAATTTCTTGTCACACTACCATTTGCCTCCAGTCAACGCCCTCTCTATATAGATGTTATCGAAAAGTTCAAGGCCTATAACAAGTCGTTTGCCAACATCTTTTTCGATGAAGAGTATCAGGAACCACGAGCATCTCTTGTTCACCAAATTGATGAAGAATTTGTAACGCTGCTCGATCTTTGCGATTACCCACATGAACTCGCTTCTAAATCGCTCTCAGAGCTCTCGGAAAAGGAGGTGCAACACTATGCAGTCGAGTCTAATGCCAAGTTCAACTTTCTTTGGGAGTTTTTGCACGAGTTGGAAGAAACGGAAAACAAGATTCTAATTGTGGTGCGGTCTGAAGGGCTTCTCCAGCTTCTTAAAGCTGTCATTTCCGCAGAAAAAATCTCAGTTTCAACTTCAACCCTTGATGAGACAGACTACTCCAGATCAACCTCGTCTTTAACAGTCGTTCTTGCTCTACATAACTCTGAGATTATAGATCCCATTTCTTCTTTCAATGTTGTCATTGGCTTTGATTACATGTTCCGCTTTTCAAATGCAGCCCGACAAATCAACGCTTTCCCCGTCCGCAAGCAACCATTCGTCCTTACACTCATGATGCTACATTCCATTGAGCATCTAGACATATCTATCTTGAAAGCCCGGGACGCAATGGAACACAAAAACGCCGTAGTTTATGGGCTTGTCCAGGGACGAGATCTCATACGCAATCCTCGCCTAACGGACTACGAAAAGCCACACGAAATCGCCTTCCACTTTGCTGAACAAGTGAAAGATCCTAACCCCCATTTTGTTTGGGACTCACAACCATTCCCGAAGGACATTTTGGACGGTATCTACATGTCGCCCCAAAGTTCGCAAGCAAATGACTCTGAAACAGGGCTCGACTCGCAGCTATCTGCAGGCCGAAAACGCAAACATGTAAGTATCAAAAGTAGGCATAGCATCACTTGGCCTTGATACTAACGCCCTTTAGCTCAATGATTCCATGAAGTCTTCAAAGAGACTCAAAACGTCAGAATCCGCATCTTCACCCTCAAACTTGCTTGTTGACGCTGATCGCCATGCTGCAATCTCGCCCTTTGTCAAGATTCTTGGGCTCCATGTGCTCGATGTTGCCAATGCATGGAATGGTCGCGAAGTTAGCGTTCCGGAACGCTTGCTCGCTGCCATGTGTCAAAAGGTATTTAACCGCCAGTATTGCTTGGTGCCGAGTCGTAAATGCTTACAAAAACCAGGTTACCGAGGATCAACACAGCATCTCCAAAGAACGTGAGATAGCGTCTGATCTGCGTAAAGTAGTTCAGTCAATGAGCAAGCATATTACTGAATACAGCACAACATTGGAGCGAGAGGCTAAGCGACTATGTGAGTCTCTTGAAGAGCGAGCGAAGTTTGAGATCGAGCGCAATACTTTAGCCAAGGAAAACGAGTCTCTGAAGGCCGAAATTCAAAAGCTCAAGGACCAGGTTCAAGCATCACAAACAGAAGAAAAAGGATGTTCTGAGGCAGCCACATCCACTACTAGTATTGCCGATGTCACTTCCCCGGATGCTTCAAATAATTCTCTATCCCAGGCAACCCAGCGCATTCAGGAAGCTGAATCTAAGGCAGCTTCCTTTGAAAAACGCTATGCCAGTCAGTCCACAGAAATGGAATACTTCCGTCAAGCTTACCAGGATGCTTCCAACGCTGCCAGCACACTGCGCAAGGAAAACACTAGCCTAGCAAGTCAGCTCCAGGAAAGCCAGCGGTCAGCATCTGACAATATCCTACGCATCCACGATCTCAACACTAAAGCCCAAGTCGAACAGCTGACACGCATGATCAATGAGGCACATGCAATCCAACGTGAGCGTGAAGTCGACCTAGAACGTTTGCGCGACGAGCTGCGTGTATATAAGAATGGGCGCAGAGAAACGCGCCAATCATCGGCCCCACGTAGCCCTCGCGTCGGTATGATGAGCCCACGTACCACGGCGGCGGGCTTCCGCACTGGCGGGGGCAGCTGCAGTGGTCCAGCACCTAGCTCGAGTCGTGGCACGAGCCCGGCCACGCTTGACGTCGCAGGCACATCGAACATGCAATATTTCAACACGCAGCAAAATGGGAACGGGCGATGGGGTCATCTGAAAGACTGAACTTGACGAGATGAGTGTCTGTCTGTCTATCAAGGCGTCTCTTGGTCCACCCTATCCTTCTTTTCGGATCACCAAGGGTACACAGATCAACCATTGGGGCTTTCTCTACTCTGACATCTTTGCTTTTCTCCCATGGCCACTTTCTTTCTCGTATTGGCGTTATGTTGTTTCGTACGTGTGTATACACTATACTATATATGCTTTGTACGCTGGTTCTTCTCTGCATTTTGCTTGCTTTTTTTTGTTCATCAAAAGCCGACATATTTTTTAATGACAGCATATCATCATATATCCCCTTCTATACAACTAGTCTCAACCACAAGATTATCCCATCATGATCATCAAGACATACGTACATACATCATCGCCTTTGTCATGTAGTTTGTAGTCTTGATTTTAGTTTACAAAGCCAAGTAGTGCATGGTCTACACATGATTTTGCCGCTCCCAATAATAGTAACATATACCCAAACGTAGCAGTAGCAGTGGCTTTTTCTAGCGCTGGCATGAATATTATACACTAAAAACTCACATTTTCATCTCTCCTCCTCTAGTTGTCTGTCTGTTCTCCTGCTCTTCTAGTACAGTTGCATCAAAGAAATCCCTCTCGATATCTCTCCTCTTGCTTTCGATTCACGACCGAGGTAATGAATGCGGTGGATGGCTAAATGGCACGTAGTTTCCCCTGATGTCTGTTGTGAAGATATGCAAAATCGTAGCGTAATCTCTCTTGGTATCATGTTATTTGGTGCTTGGTTTTTTTTTTTGAAAGCATGACCTGCCTTTATCATAGTACAAGGTAGTAAAATGACAGTTCTAATGGTGCAAAAAGAAACAACCGTCTTGTAGATCAAGGTTTGGGAATATAATGAAGCCGCAGCGGCAGCAGCCGGGGGCGAATGGCAGAGAGGGAAAGGGTAAAAGGTATGGATGGGACAAGCCAAGCTGTAAAATCAGAGACTAATCGCATATCGCAGGCACAGTGAGGACCAGGCCCCATTCAGGCGCAGTCCAAAGCCTTCCGGTCCAGACCGAAGCAAATTTGAGCCGGGTGATAAGTGTATGAGTCGGTATCGAGTTTAGGGATTGGAAGTGAAGCATCTAGTTAGTCTCGGGGTAGAGGTCCTCCTTCAGGTGAATGCCCAGCTCCTCACGGATGGGCTTCAGCTCAGTGAGGTAAGATTCATACTGAGACTGGTTCTCGACCTTGGCCTTGATGGCTGTTGGAAGAGGGCATGTTACATTAGTCAAGATGGCCATGACATGGATAGGTAGGTTGTGGAGCATGGTTGTTATTGTTGCTGCCAACACAGGACGACACCATAAACAACCAGTTCTAATGCATGGAATAGAAAATCAGGCTTACCCTCAAAGACACGGACAGCAGTGGCGTAGTCGTCGACACGGCGGGCGGCTTTCAATGCAGCAATAATGACAGAGGGGGCAGGCACAAGATCGTAGGCAAAGGCATTGTTCAGGTTACGCTAAAGTGGCAAGTTAGTTAGAAGCTAGGCATTGTAGAATTGAAAGAATTGGGTGATGTTGCCGTCGCAGTATTCGGGATAGCTCTTATAGTGGCGGATAATCCCGGAATAGGGAATGATACCAGAATAAGGAGGCACGGAAGAGGGTTGGGGATGTCAACTAACCTGCAGCTCAAAGACGTCCTGAACGGTATCGAACTCCTTCTCATAGCTATAAAAGAGATACGTGATTAGTGCATTGGTTCAAACAGTGGTTAATGAGCGGCCGCTGGCCGCAGGGTTGCGTCGACATTGCAGGTGGCGTGGTGGGCAGGTAGTATAGTATATATGTAGCCAGAATAGCAGCCCATTACAGCACAAGCAATGGCATAACGGTGACCTTGGCATGAGCAGATGTTGGCAATAAACTAAAGTAGCAGTAGCATGCTTTCAATGGCATATTATGAACGGATGGATCGATCGAGGCAGCCGTTGGCAAATGCGAAGGCGGAGACAGGCATGGAGAAAAATGCAAAGATGGAGAGACACAGGCAGAACTCACCGAGCAGTGAACTCCTCAAAGGTCTCCTCATCGTGGGCCGATGAGCGCATGATGGAACTAGTGCTGAAGCTCACAGCAGGAGCAGGCACAGAAACACGAGCGACAATGGGCTGACGAGTAGCAGCACGGAACATGGTCCGGCGAGCAGCAATACGGAGCAGAGAAGCCGACATTATGTTGAATGTGAGATGGGGAGGAGTTTGCGTAAGACAAGCAAATATAAGAGAAGAAAAGAAGGGAGAAAACGACACAAAGACTGTAGAGAAGGCTATTGATCTCTGATTGATCGACTCGATTAAGATAGTTTGATTGGGGGAATGACGGGATAGTTCACAGATTGGACTCAGAGGAAGGATATTTTGTTATGGAGGCTGCGACTATCGCTCAGTGGGTCGAAACAGTAGAAAAAGGCAGAATAATCGCCTGTTTTTTCAGGGAGAAATTTCGGCTTCAGGGAAGGAAAGCACCGCTTTCTTCACTTTCCTTAACCGTGAGTGGCCAATGCGGCTCTCTTCTTTTTTGCAGCAAAAGCGGGAACCCAGGAAAAAATTACTCGTCAATACCAGCCCGGCCAATCAGAGCGCTGTAGTTTGTTTTATTGTTAGGGTCTTTCCATTGGTTGCTAGAGCGCAACTTTTCAGCGGCTTCTGGCTTAGTCACCCATGGTGGGGAAGGAAACGAGGAATGGAAGCCCCTCCATTCTGAGGACTGTCGGCGAAGTTGGCTTGTCACAGCCCAAAGTCGCCGCGTTGCCGCGTCGAGCGCTTGTCTTTCCAGGTGGATTCTGATAGCGGTAGGGTGTTAATTTGTCGAAAACTGTGCCAGTTCAACAGTGGTCTGGACTTTAGTGGCAAGGTGGACAGATTTCCGGGAAAGTCAGTCGTGATTGTAATGAACAAGAAGAAATGAAGTGACACCAGAGGGTGGCTTGTCAGCGCTTTTTATACTCTGAAGCCAAAGCCCAGGGCCGAGAAGGATATTAGATCATAACTTGCTCACGTAATTATGTGACGCTCAAGTGTACTGTGCAAACACGCAAGCCAAGGCGAAGAGGAGTTGGTTATGAGTGAGTATAAATATGAGACGTGATAGAACCTGATGGGTTTTTAGCAGCATATTCTGTGAGGATGGCATTTCTAGTCAACTATCTTTTTCCTAGATTGAGTGGGCTATCACATAAACGATGTGTGGTGAGCATGCGAGTACACCGAAGAGAATATTGACTCGCAACAAAACATGCTCAAAATAGGATTGTCACTTTGTAAGGGTTATAAAGGGTTTACATAACTTGGGACAATACGGAGTCCTGCTCCTCGTCTATGCCTCAAAATACTTCAATAGCACTGATCAACTTGGTCAATTTTACTCTCGGCTCACTCGGGCGAGAGTAAATCCTGTTTAGCTTTGCTGGAGGCTGTCAAACAAACCCTTACAACATTTGTCAATTCAAGGATTTGTCTCCGCGTGGGAGTAGATCAACAAGTTGGGTGTTGTACTTCTGCCATGAGATCGGATGCTTTTCCTTCTCTAGTAGGCCGGCAGATTCACGACAAGCGCAAATAGCGTGTGATTGTAGAGAAGTAAAAAGGAATGGGCCACTCTTGTACAGCTCTCGTGAGAATACGGAGTTCAGCCGTGTTAGGTTGACCCCATGCAGCTCTGTTCTATGCTTTATATCGATTTAGGTATTGAAGGTACGTAAAAAGAGCGAGGAAGAACGACGATAGCCGGGAGGTCTTCTCTCTGAGCTAGCGAAGAGCCGGGGGAAAAACAACAGTACCAAATCCTGTTAGCATGTGAATGTGTTGTAGCGGGCCAGGGGGAAGGGGATGGGATCCTACTGTAGGTACTGTGATTTTGTGTACTGCACTACACTGCATTGGGGCTGTGATGACAACTGGCAAAACTGCAGTCAACCGGACCTTTTTCTAATTCCAGAACAAAGAGCTTCACAAAGGTTCTCACCCAAAAGGCTTCTGTATCCATTTATGGAAGGGTCATTGGATGAAAGCTGAAATGATTTTATTTTGTTCATTTCCCTGTGATGGGGAAGAGAATCTAGAGCAGAGACAGAGGCAGCAGCAGTACAAAGAGAGAAGAAGGCCAAGGTGGGCTAACTTAAAAAAAAAGAATGCTTAGCCGTTGGCCTTCAGCCTCGTATCACTCACTGAGCGGCACGGTTAGAACCAAGTGGTGGTAATTGGCTGGCTGTCTGAAATGAGCCGAAAAATCAGCAAAGCTCACGGTCAAGAGAGATCACCGCTTAATGCCACTGCGCCCTGTTGAAGATCTCATTGTCTGTGATTTGGGGGGAGGGGGGGAAGGGGTTTCCCCTGGGATGTATTGCTAGCGTGGGCTCCTAGGAAAAAAAATCAGTTCTGGTCCGAAACGAACAGGTGTTCCTTTTTGATTGTCTCTGTTCTGTCTGTATGCTGCTCTCTCTGTCGATGAGGCGGGACTAGCTATTTTGGGGGTAGTCCAAAAGAAAAAAAAATAAAAATAAAAAAAGCAAAAAAAAATAAAAAAAAGCGGTGCACTTTAGCTGCGCGTTCTTCCAGGGGCCCGCTTCCTTGTTTGGTTTTATGGAAACCCGCGTTGTCCGCGTCTGTTCTTCACATGAGAGCAAAAATAAGAGAAGGTATACATTGCGTAGTTCAATATGGGTCTGGTACTTTTTTCTACCACGGCTACCAAACAAGTGACACACGTCCATACTTTTCTGTCCTGTCTCTTCTCTTATATAGGCAACCAACAAAACAACAGCTTGCAACTACCCTTTCTTCTTCAAAGTTCACAACTTCCAGTTCTGCCAGCTTTTTAGTCATCAAGGAAAAAAAATACAGACCAAGCCCCTTCTTTTTTAGGGCCCCCTTTTTTCCTCTGTTTCTGCTGTCTCTTTTATTTTTAATATTGCGAAGCAACTCTTCTAGTTAGGCCCATCTTCCCTTTTAACTGCCCTTCCTCTTCTTTTCCTGGCCCTTGTTCTGGCCTGTCTTCTTTGTCGGCTTCTGCTCCTCTTTCTCATCCCTTCGCGAAGAGTGGTTTGCTGTAGTGCGTGTTATACTCTCTCAACTTGTTCTTCAACTGTGTGTTTTTCTTACTCTCCTTTATTCTTAATTGTCCGGATTTTTTATTACTTTTTTATTACTCCCTCCCCAATTCCGTCCTTTGCCCTCTTTTCTATTTCTTCTCGGAGCTTGTCTGTGTCTTCTTCGCTTTCTCGACTTCTTCCTTCTCTTACTAGAACTCGAATCGTCGTCGACTTCCCCTTCTGATACATCGTCCGAAGATTTCTCGCAACAATGGATTCGTTCCCCGTACCAACCATTGACCGGCCTTTTGGCATCCAGCTATGGCCCATCTTCGATAAATTCTGGGAACTCACCATGGGCTATCCTCGCGAGGCTTTCCGCTTTGTCCCTTCGGTTACTCCCATGTCTACTCTCAGGGAAACCGGAATCTTCGTCGTCATCTACTACATTGTGATCTTTGGTGGTCGCGAGCTGATGCGTGGACGTAACGCTTTCAAGCTGAAGACGCTGTTTTTGATCCACAACTTTATCTTGACTGCTGTCAGTGCCATTCTACTGGCTCTGTACATAGAGGAACTGCTGCCCACCGTGGTTCGCCATGGCATCTTTTACGCCATCTGTGACCACAATGGCGGCTGGACGCAGAAGCTGGTTGTTCTTTACTACGTATGTCTCTTGTCCTTTTCTTTTACCCTGATTCTTGCCCCCCCCCCCCTCTACGCGCTCGTTTGTTTTTCATTGCCAAGACATCATTGCTCTCCCCGTCTTGATTTGGCATGTGCTAACTACAACTCTCATTGCAGCTCACGTATCTCACAAAGTACCTGGAGCTTCTTGACACCGTTTTCCTGTTCTTGAAAAAGAAGCCTCTCAGTACGTATTTTCTCTTATGGGTCTTCCTATCACAAACCCAGTTACATTCCTATTGTATTTACTAACACCACTAATTTTTCTAGCTTTCCTGCACTGCTACCACCATGGCGCCACTGCTGTTCTTTGCTACACTCAGCTGATTGGCTCCACCGCTGTCTCCTGGGTCCCTATTTCTCTGAACCTTGGTGTCCATGTTGTCATGTACTGGTACTATTTCCAGAGTGCCCGTGGCATCCGTATCTGGTGGAAGGAATGGGTCACTCGTTTCCAGATTATCCAGTTCATCATCGATCTTGGTGAGTTTTGTCTTGTCTACTGAGTCCCGTGCAACTCCTGTAATCTTTACTAATGCTCATCTCTCTTAGGATTCGTCTACTTCGCTTCTTACACATACTTCACCTCGACCTACTTCCCCGGCATGCCCAACGCTGGCAAGTGCGCTGGTGAAGAGTTTGCTGCTTTTGCCGGCATGATAATTCTGTCGTCGTACCTGGTTCTCTTCATCTCGTTCTACTTCGCCACGTATAAGAAGGATAGAACCTCGACCACCCGCAAGAGCCTTCGTCGTATGTCCCAAGCGCCTCTTCCCGACCCGCATCACCTAGTTTCTAAGGCTACTACTACGGGAGCTAAGAGCTCTTCTGGCCCTACCACTCGCTCGCGCAAGGCTCTGTGAAGACGCCCATTCCCACACTTTGGTTCGATTCGAGAACGAGAGAAGATAGCTGTGCCGTCGTGATAGGACTGTAACTAGCCTTCTCATTTGCGGCACGTTGTGATTTCGTTCATATGCCACGATCTCATAATATTTTCTTATTTTTCTTTTCGGCTATCTAGCTTTGGACTTGATCGATGATTACTTGACCCCATTACGCAAGTCCCAGGAGCAGCCGATTCAATAATTTTTACTTTTTTTTTTCTTCTTTCAGCAACAGGTTTTCCACCATAATCCCATCATACACAAACACACTACACGCTTCGATTTTACATACACACGAGAAACATAACAAGGTTACGGGCTGGCCACATGGCGGCAAAGGAAGGTTAGGTTTTCATTGGGTGGCTCCTGTACTTTATATTCTTCTTCTCCCCATTTTCTCCAATTCCTTCCGTTTCATTTTTTCCAACTGTACTTTTTTTTATTTTATTTTTGTCTTGCCTTCTTTCGTGTGGACGAAGCACCGGAGGGTTTTATGGAGGGACTGGGTACAGAGAAAACCGGCGGGAGTTTAGCGGTTCTGGCATGGGATAGTGTGCTGTATACAAGATCATAATTATTACTGCCCACGAGGAACGAAGGCCCGTGGATAATACTAGTTTGGATGTAGCACAACTGGTCTGGTCGTATCATAGAATGTACAGGCCAATTGGAATTCTGTAATGGCCTTCAACAGTGAAATCAAGATCAGGCTTATTTATTACTCCGCCCTCAGTGTTTGTATCCTTGCTGCAAGCGTGGCCTGGTAGATGACCTGGATACTTTCTCTTTCTTCCTTGATTATTGCAATCGGTGGGAAAGAAGCCCGTGAAACAGAGGCCAGGCTTGTCAAGATTACTGTTCTGCGTCTAAACACCACTTCCAGAAGCCTTCCTGACATTAGTCTAAGGGGAAAGTCTATTTCTAGTCTCAGATGCTTGACGATGGCTGTATGGCACAGCACGTTAGTTTGGCTATCCTGGGTTTCGGTCGAGGAAAAGGAGGTCCTACCTATACGCCACGGAGAAGATTGCCTCACAAGATGCTGTAGGCCGGGTAAATCATACATCGTACTGGGCAGAAAAAACCGTGCAGGGGCGTAGGATCGTGCTCTGACGTCAATTACAACGATTACGTAGGATTCACCGCCTTAGTTTAAATCAACACCACGTTAACAGCCATCGATGGCTGACTCCTCAGAACTTGATTGTTTTTGCAGTCTGAGGCCTTTTTATTGCTAGAATGCACTTTATTCGACGTGATGTGCAGGCTAAGCCTGTGTATCTCTTGAATTTGATGCTTGGAGTCCTGCCCAGTTCCGCCTTTTAGTCCGAATCTTACACCCATGTAACTTCTATTGGAACAAGTATCAAGACTTGTCTAGAAAACACTTTCTTCCAGAATATAGTCATTAGAATCATTGTATACAGATGCTTAGGGAAGCAGCACAAGACAAAATCATGTATGTATATGTGTGAGGCCAGGGCATGTTTCCAGATCCTGCCCATGGTTAATCAAAGCCTCAGATAGCCAAGTGAATTGCGGTATTGAAGTAGTATTTCCTGCGAAGGTTAGTTAGGGGTGCGTTGTTAAATACTTTTCGTGTGTCGGGTGGGTGGAGTAATGCTTGCTGGAGTACTAGAGGAATGGAGAGTTTGCATGGATAACTATCATCCATCCCGATTATCTCCAAAGAGCTTCCGGGAAAAGCAAAAGGGCATGAAAAGTCCAAAAATGAGAGGGTTATAATATTGAACCAAGGGGAATAGTAAAGAAACACTGGTGGTTTGGGGGTTATCTTGAAATGGCAGTTTCAAAAGAATACAATAGTGGGTTATCTTCCTTAATAGAATTTGCCAAGAGGACTTTTGTGCTGTCAATGCAGACAATGAGTCTATTGATATAGGCCACGGGCTACAGAGTGGCCTCGAGCGAGAAATGGAGCTCCAGCTTCATCAATCGTCTTTTGGCACGCGCCGTCAATGTCAATCTAGCCCTCCGATCACACCCAAGAGCGCTCTTAATGTTGCTGAGCCTAAATTCCATCAATTTGTATGTGGAAAGAATACCCCACAACCGAGCACGTATGACCTAGCCGGACGTAAGAGTGGCTTGATGACAAGGCCTCGGATATCACCTTTTCTTTTCAGAAGAAAAGCCCAGGTAAGTTTCATTGGTTTTCATTCTAACAGTAAGTCATGAGACTGGATGATATCTTTAGATACCCAAAGATCAAGATATTAAGGTAAATGGCTATATATATCTAGCAGGACTAGCACACTTGCGTGTGGTGGGTCTCAAGTGCTCGTCAAGGAATACCTCTATTGTATCTAGTCAGCGGATCTTTAATGCTGACAGTTGATCCCCACACATTTCTCTGTTTATTACATCGATAATGCCATCCAGAGGAGCATTTAGATTCAAATATGTCTCATGGGGCAAGATCTTCAAGGCAAGAGATAGTTTGACATTGAAGTAGTGGTGGTTATGTTCCAATCCTAGGAGTTGTTCTTATTTGTTTCATTTAGCATGACAGCAAATCTTGGAGAGTGATCTTGTGACCCAGTATAAAGCAAGGTCGGAGTTGCTTTGCTAAAAAGGAGTAAGATCAGGGGCTTCATTTCTAGTAGTTTCAGGTGCAGTAAGCTGCTAGAGATCAAATGCTACCGAGACTGCAACGTTGGTGACATTGAAATATAAACCATAACAGCGGCATCAACAGTGTCAAGGCTGATCACAGAACTAATAATCAGAGGAGCGAGAAAACGGCAAAGCAAGATGTATGGGTAGAGCGTAAACTCTATAAAGTTGCTAGGCAGTTGGTGCTTGGAGTGTCATAGCATAGCCAATACTGGATTAACCTGCGCTACAGTAAGTAGAGTAATTAGCTGAAACCACAATGCACATTATCTCGGCTTTGAAGATCTTTAGAAACATAGCAGCAATGGCTTGGAAGTCTTTGGATAATATAGTAGTCGGGGCTTTCTTGTTTGTATAGTCTATCGCTTCTTTTGCTTCCCCAGATCTCGCTGCGGTACATGTCTGGCATTGTCATGTGTATCGTATCATATAGCCTAATGTATTATTCTCATGCAACTACATCGAATAGTGTGTCTTTTCCCAACTAACACGCTTTTACCACCTCTAACAAGAAGAAACTACTGATGATAACTACACATCTTGGGGGGGGGGGGGCAGAGTTAATGATATCCCTCTTCCTTATGCTCTGATTTTAAGTGGGACTAACATTTTGTGTAGTACAAGAGAGAGGGCATGTTCTCAGTAGACATTGCACTACAATGCTTATATTACCCGCTCATAGTTATAAACCGTACCTCCTCACTAGTAATGTAATTATTCATGGCTCAGACCAATAAAATACACTTGTCATGCGTGCATTCAAACAATTGACATGTGCTAGTTGCGACATGGAACTAGGTATGGATGCAATGTTCAAAATGCCAAAAACCAACGGAAAAGACAAGTTGACCCGGGACTTAGAGAGCAGAGGTTGCACATAGAATCGTACGGTCAACTTGGGCATGCGGGAAGTGTACTTTCAAAAAGCAAATTGCAGAAAAAGGTCCATTTCGCAGCTCCCTATCAGACACACGCAAGCCTCGGCCAGGCTGATCAAGAGTCCTTCTACATGTCCCACGCTCGGAAGCCCACAGCAACACGCCCTTCCGTACCTACAGAAAGTATAAAAGCAACATGGTGGTCCGGCAAATGCAGTGTAAGGTCAAAGTCAATGCAGAGTGCGGGTGGAATTCCCCAAGCCAGATATACGTGACCTGCAGCTGTGGGCCTGCTGGTACTACTGCATATAAATTCAAGTATCACTGCATATGCAACATATATGCATGCATACATACACATACACGACTACGGCTATACATGCTATACATGCATGTGCATGAAAAAGAAAAAAAAGCAAGAAACGGTGCATTAAGGACACAAGGATAGATGCCCCAACAAGAGACGCAAGAAAAAGCCGAGGGCACAAAAAGCAAATAACTCAAAACAAAAGGCTAGGGGGGGGGTTTAGAGAAAAAGAAAATTAAACAGGACAAAAAGGAAAAACAACGCCCGCATGCGAGTTCCTTCTTCTCGTTGTTTTCTTTCTCGTTTTTCTCTCCCTGAGAACCTTTCTCGGTCACGCTCTTTTGGGGCCCCCGCCGTGCTTAGTACGCTTGAAGGGAAGGCAAGGGCCGGTCCATCCTCAGTTTCTCCTAGTGTTTCGCATAGTTTTGTATGACACAAGTGGGCACTACTACGACGTCGGCTAGAGAGCATGTGTGGATGTTTAGCCATTCTGGGATTCCTAGACGGTTGTCCTGCTCTGTCGCCAAGAATATTATTCTCTCGCAAAAGCCAGAGAAGATGTCGACCAGAAGCAAAATCCAAATATGTTTATTTGGATGTGCAAAGTATGCTGGGTCTGAAGTGAGGCTCAGCCAAGGTATCAGCACGATTTTACCATGAGCACCATGATTTTGTAACCAAGCCAACTAGAACATTCTTTAATAAAAGATTACAAGCAAGCTCGACAAATACGCCCCTGTAGGCTTGATTGGGTCGTAGGTGTAATTGTATTGTCAACAGATAAAGTTGTGAAATTGGCAAGCCCGCCAAGTCCAGTGCTACATTATTTCTGCAGCCACAGACTACATATATGTCCCTGCAGGTACCGTACAGGCATAACGCAGGCAAAGCACACCACCACCACCAGACCAGCCAGCCATAAAGTCATGATGATGTATGCAGAGTAGAGTGTCCAGGCCAGCCAGTAAGCCCGGGTGGTGCCAAGACACCAACAGGCTTTGGCGCAGGCAGGTATCTTTTATAGCAAACACAGTGTGCCAGAAGCATACAAGGAGGAGGGGGGGAAGAAGAAGAAGGGAAGTTGACATGTTGGGATTAGGCTTGCATATGGCCATAGTATGCATATGCACTATGCGCATCAAGCCTGGTGCAGAAAAGCGAAGTCTTGTTCTTACCTACAGCGTTATCAACCCCCCCAACTTGCACGCTAAGGGGCCCAGGAGCCCGCTGAACCCATGTAAAGAGAGCCCTTGTGTTGACGAGATTGCACTGGACCGGATCCGACGCTGAAGAGCAGGGAGTGGCAATTCTGTCGCCAGTAGAAAAAAGGCAAAAGAAAGCAAGAAGGAAAAAACGTGCAAAGGTCTAGTAACTGCAGTGTTCAGGGGAAGCATGAATTCTCCGGCGGGGATGCTTGGAGGATGCAAGCAAGAAGGAACATGGAGTCAGATCCGTTTCTTCTCGCCTCTCTCAACGAAGCACAACGCAAATATGTAGTATGTCTTTGTATAGCAGCATGTAGAGTGCAACAGTAGCAAGATCAAGGGGTCCAAGCAGAGAAATTCAAAGGAATGGTAAAGCGAAAGCGACGAGCAAGGTTGTCTTCGTGCAGGGCCGGTTGATGTTCGATATTTAGCAAGAGATTTTCGGCGCAAAACAAACCTGACAAGCAGATCCCCCGGCTCCAGTGGTCAGGCCAAAGCGAGAAAGGACACGGGGTATGTTATTAGGCAATTTCAGTAGCAGAGGTTTCGAAGTTTCGTCATTTTCGATGACCGTTTAGACGAGTTTTAGCAGTAAGAGGGGAGAGACGGGAGAAATAAGAGAGCGAAGAAAAGCAAGGGACAGCAAAGCAAGGCATAGCACGATACAAGACAGGGCGGACTAGCTGCCCAGTCCCCTGAGCCAAGGACGTTTCAAGATCTTCCCGATGTAGATGACGACAGTTTTAATGAGAGGAAAGAAGAGAGAGAGAGATAGAGAGAGAGAGGAAGAGTAATAGTGGGGCAGCAAGGGCAGCTTCAGGACGGGCTTCAGCTTCAGCTTTTCCTGTCAAAGCAGCGCACAGCCGCGTCCGTCCTTGAGGTTGTCTTTGTCTTTGACCTGTCTTTGTCTGGTCTTTGTCTGGTCTTTGTCTGGTCTTTGTCTAGCCTTTGTCTAGCCTTTGTCTTCATGGCTATGACCATAACTCCTCCATCATTGTCTTGGTTCTATTTCCGCCGGTCGCCATGAGGCACAGTCCATTGTTCTGGCCAATAGCCCCTTCGCTGCTTTAATGTTCTGCCACCGTGAAGCGTTGGCCGCGATTTTTGTAGTATTTGTTTACTTTGCTTTGTGTGGCCCCATTATTTTGACACCCCTCATTTTGATTGGTTGGCGTTGTTTATTTGTGCTGTATTTTTTTTCTCGTCCAATGTTTTGCTATTACTTAAAATGGCAATAGAAAAAGAAAACACAAACAAATCAAGACCGGCGAATTACAATGTGCTGTTTCCCTCAGCAACAATAGCTAGGAAGTGTGAGGCTGGTGGCGAAGGCTTAGGATGTCAAATTGGCCAAAATTAGCTTGCTGCAAGCTGAAGATTACGGTCTGCGAATAAGGATTTCTATGTGCATGGTAATTTTCGAAATTGTGATGGTGATGGACATGAGGTGCTGAAGAAAAAAGATACCAGAAAAGAAAAGAAAAAAACGCCACATCTCGGAACGCTTGACAGGATGGCGGCAGTGGCGTAGAATCCGTCGTCGAAGTTTAAATAGAACGTTAATATGGGGAATATAACCCTTACGCTTTTTTTTCTTTTTCTTTTTCTTTTTCTTTTTCTTCCTCCTGTTTTCCTCCCTAGAGCAGAGGGTATTATATGCTGTTTTGTCTTATAATACTTTGATAGGAACATAAAACAAAAAGGGTCATGGGCGTTATGCAAGGCAAAGACAGCCTCGAAGAGAATCTGCTGTTTGTTTTGCTGCCTTGCTGATTCTATGCGATTGCGTTTCCTTGGACTAGAAAAGGAAAAGAAAAAAGAAAAAAAAAGAGTCTTACTTGCAAACACAATCCCTGATATTACAAGATAGCAACAGTGGGTTGGGTTCAAGCGGTCCAACCTCGTTAGTTTTTGAGAAACCAATAATGTAATGATAGACAATGGAATCTGTGATTATTGCATTGCTAGACAACAGGGGAAATGTTGCGATTAAGTGGCTGGGAAGTAATTAAAAGAGACAAGAGGGCGGACGTGCAGATACCGCTCTGCGACTGAGAAACAAAGATCGTGAGATAGCGTAAAGGAGACGGAGTAAAATGGGCTACGAAAAAAAGAAATAATAGTTGTTTTTTAAAAAACAAAACAATAATAAAAACCCACAAGAATTGCATCCTCACAAAATAAGGAGAAAACCCAAATGCATTGCTGCAACTGTGCGCCGTGTCTACTATCACCATGCATACGTCAGTTATATGTCAATTGTCGGTATAAGGAACTCTATTCTCCAAGCACATCAATGCGAGTCGTAACAGTGTAACAGCGTAGCATTTTGCCTCATTTGACACCCGTTACATTCGGCGTGTGTGTGGCTAGAATGCTCTTGTCTTAGGGTTATGCCGGGACCTAACTAGAAGAGAAGGGCGGTGAACAAACAGGCGAAGCAAGGGTTCAGCTTAGGAGTTGGACACAGACTTTTGCGTAGCTTAACATATTATGCTACACCTGCATCTTGCAGCACCATATCATATAGCATTGATATTCCTGCCGTTGGGGACACGAACACAAACACAAAAACGGGAGTTTATCACCGACTGGCTGCCTCTTCTTCTAGACTGATGTGGCGGGCTGTAAGGAAACAAAGCTGCGTTAGGCTCTCAACAAGAGAGAGCAGAATGCGATGAAGGATACCAAGTTCAAGCCTGACGTTTTTACAGACACAGACGAGGAGCAGAAGGAGAGAAGGAAAGAAAGAAAGGAACAGTGGCTGGTAGGAACTGGCCTGATGATGGCCTGCGTCCCCATTAGTAGTTTGTTAGTGTTAGCTAGACCCCTTCTCGAAGAATAGTCGAACAGCTTTTCACGAGACAAAGCCCGGACTTTCCTTTTTTTTGCATCTTGCGTTTTCTCCCTCCTTCACATGCTGGCCGGAACTTCCTTGGTCTTAGTGCTCAGAATAAAGGCATCGGGCCAGTTTAGCTGCATATTCCGTCGGGCCTAGCTACATCAACAAGCCACTAGACAGCTAGCCAGGGGATAGGAGAGGCTCTACCCATTAGCAGGCT
The DNA here is from genome assembly GCA_038407095.1 of Ceratocystis destructans. NCBI lineage: Eukaryota > Fungi > Ascomycota > Sordariomycetes > Microascales > Ceratocystidaceae > Ceratocystis > Ceratocystis destructans. The sequence continues at coordinate 34,397 of JAXASZ010000586.1, forward strand.
CGGGCATCAACTAAGACAGCATCTGGTGACCAAGGGGGAAGACATTAGTAGCTAGCCTTATTATTTTGCGGCCGCCTTACTTTACGAGCTCAGGGACTTCACATAAGATATAGCGGCAATAAATAATTTGATGTGAGACAATAAAAGGAATTGTTTGATTCATAAGATCAAGTAAAAGAAAACCAGCAAGGCAGGCAAATATAGTACAAGCCTTTGCTCCCAATATAAAACGCCATATTAATATGAAAAAAAAGCAGAATATTCCAAGGCATTGTTGTGCCAGCCCAACCCCAACCCAAACAAAGAATAGAAACCTCCCATAAAATAATTACAAGGCAGAATTAAGTTTAGACAAAGGAAAAGACCAAAAAAAAAGACAGCGGAAGACAAGGTCGTGAAGGGACAAGTTGAAAAGACAAAGGAAATAAAAGGGAGGGCGAATTCGTTACACGGACGGATATATCGAGATAAGTGTTGTTGGCCAGAAAGAGAGGCAGGCCGAAATAGAAGACAGATCATAACGAAGAGACAAAAGAAAAGCCATCGCTTTTCGTTGCTTTTTTATTGGTAGAGACCTAGGCCCGCACGCTATTGCGAAGGCGAGCCAGGCTAAGAATCCGAGTTTTCACTGCGGACGAGAGCACGGGCTGAGGCGATGCTGAGCCCGATGCCGTTGAGGAGACTGAAGAAGTATGCGGTGAGCTGGCGTTGCGCTTGGCTACGCGAAGCATATCATTGTTTGTAATGGGTAGTGTGTTTGGTGTGCTGGGCATCGAGAGCTCGTGCTGCACCTGCAGTTGCGGTGTCTGAGGCAGCTGCGGTGTCTCGGGGATTGTTGAGTCGCGTACCGACGAGACAAGTGCGGAATTGAGCGTCGGCCGGCTTTTCTTGCGGACCAAGTCGATAGTGCGCTTAAACATAGTACTGGGAGTCTTGGGTGCAGGGGAGCTTTCGACAGTGGCGGTGGCTGTTGTTGAAGAGGAAGCAGCAGTAGTAGCGGTAGATGATGCTAGTGATACTGAAGATGCAGAGGCCGCAGGCATGAATGGAGAGCTTAGGTCCTGTTGCATCACGGGCGAGACAGTCAGATCAGCACTAAAGGCCGATGGAGGTGCTGATGTCGCATAAGGATCAATGCTTAGGAAGCTCGGTCGTGTACGAGGCAGGGTGCGCGAAGACGGCGAAAATTCAGACGTCGGGCGGGTGTTCACAAACATAGAGATAGGGCGGGTTGAGGAAGAAGATGAAGAAGGAGCAGATGGGGAGCGAGCGCCACATGTTTCGCTGCCAGTGCTGGGCAGACTCAGTACACTGCTGTTGGTGTAGTGCATGGGAGAAGAGGAGATGGATGAGCCGCTGTCCTGGCGGATGCACACACGCGGCGACGGGGAGCGACGGCCGGATAGCTGTACCATCGAGGGCTTTCCCGAATAGACAACGGAGATCATGCGAGCAGTGACGGGCATGGTAGTGGCAGGAGGAGAGCAGATTTCTTCGCTGTCAGAGTCCCAGTTGTAGTCGGAGGCATCGCCAGGTGTGGACGAGGCATCCTCCTCTGAGGAGAGATAGACATCGTGGGGCATTGTAGTGGAAGTAGCGTCAATGACCGCGGGGGGCACAGAGGCGTGGATGGTGGGAATGATGAGGCGCGAAATCCGGCGGTCGCTCTTTACTGGCAGAGCAGGAGCAGGAGCCATTGGCGAGCTCTTGGGCAACGAAGAGGGGTGGTAGTATGAGGAGAAGGGGTCGTCTTCGGAGAAGCTAGAGGCTGGGCTGGGCACGATGGCGAGAGTGTTTCTGTAAGAGGAGGGGACTTTGCCCGGCGAGACGCGAAGAGAGGCCATTGTGTATGTGCGTATATGGGGAGGAACAAGCCAAATAAAGTCTGGATCTGAATTGGATTGGATTGGATAGTCGTATCAAACGGAGGAAGAAAGAAAATGGAAGGAAAAGTGACCTGACCCAAGGAGAGAGGAGAGAGGAGAGAGGAAGAAGGTCGTCAGAGAGCGGGAGGGTTCACTTATTCTGCCAGAGATATGAGTGACCGGTACGGGTGTAGAAGGAAGTCAGCTCAAGAGGAAACAGTGCAGAAGGAAAAAAAAGAAGTCTGCAGAGTTGAAGAGGTTGCAGGAAAAAAGAAGCTGGATGAATGTCAAGGCGAAGACAACTGGTGGGAGCAACGCTTCTAAATGTATATTGGGTTTGGTAGAAGGTTGATAAAGGCGGTAGCAATAAAATACGTCAGAATTAAGCAAAATGAAATATTCCAGAGGTAAAATAATATGAATTGATGGAGAAAGGTACGTACCGATTTCTATTTGCTCTACGCCTGCTCTTTCTCAAACATGAAGCTAGTCAGGAACAAGGGCGCACCCTAGCATTTTGGGGCTTGTCTTGGCTTGGCTGGCTTGCTTGCCCGGCCAAAGAAATAAGGAAATAGCGCCAGACCAGGGGAGAAGGGGGAGGGGAGAGGGGGTGAGTACTGTGTGCGTTGGCACAGTGCTGCACTGGATACAAGACATGTCAAAAGATACAAGATACTTGCTGTATAGGTGTGTACGTACTGATGCATTTGATCGTGGCTGGTCCTTTGCTGTGAAATTCAACTTGGGATGGGGGGAGGGAGCGATTCATTTTTTGTTTGATTTTTTTGCCTTGTGACGAAGACACGAGACAGTCATATCAGCAGTTAGTGGGGAGACAGACTTGGTGAACGGATGAGGTGGCTTTCTCGCTGGCCTGGCCGCAGAGCATCTCGTTTCCTCTGAAGTCTTCCTTATCTATCTTCGCCTCCAGGCCCCTTTCTCTTTTTGTCACTCACTCTTCTTCTGGACGCCTCGCCCTTGGATTGGCCATAACCCAAACGCCGAATATCCGCCATACAAACCTCTCTCTCTCCCCCTCCCCTCCCCCCCCCCCACCCCAACAACCCACAACCACCCACACCAACCCCCCCCCCCCCCCCCCCCCCCCCAAAAAAAAAAGACAGCAGGCCTGGTCCAAGACAACGCAACACCAGTCGGCCGAGTCAAGCAAGACTCTAGCACACGCAGTACTGTACATTTTTGTATGCAAGCCATAGCACGACATGAGATGAGGATAGACCGTTTTGTTTGAGACCTATCCTCTCTGCTCTTTTTCAGTTAAAGCCTAGCCACCTGCTTAGCCAGCCAGGTCTTCTCCAACTCATTCAAAACTCAAACCTGAGTCTGAGGCGGTCGAGGCTGAGTGAAAACGGGCTTCAATTCATAATTAGGAAAAGAGAGGAAGAGGAAAGCCTGGAAATGACGACACAGGCCACCTGCCAAGAACCCCGTCCAGCTACAGGACGTGATCTGCAAGTCATTACAATTGCTGTAGTGAGTTAGAGGAGAAGGAAGGCGACCACTGCAAGTTAAGTTGCCAGCAGCAAGCCAGCTAATAAAGCTAGAAAGGATCCCCAGGCCTTTGTTTGGACTAGGGCGAATTTGGATTTTCTCCTTGACACAAAGCACGGAAAACAAACCCACACGTGAGTCTATACACGTCCGATGATACGATAATTACAACCTCCAGAGGATAACACGGAACAAATAGGGACAGTAGAAAGAAGAAATGAAATGAAATGAAAAAAGAAAGCTAAACGAAGCAACCCCCCCCCCAGAACCATCGGTTTAACCCTTTGAGAACAAAGGAGGCAAGACCAAGACGCTGGATAGGCGAACGCTACACTGGGCCATACCAAACCAGAACCACCAGACAAAGGACGGTCTGTAACAGCGACTATGAGACGGAAAGCTAGAACATAATCAGAAAGTCGCAAGATAGCTGCGGCAGGAAGAAATTCCAGGTAGCTTGTGGGATTATATTCCGAGATTTTATGTCTACTCCGTGTCGTCTCATGTTGGACTGGTTGTTTTATACTTGCGAAAGAGAAGAAGGGCATTCAGGCACTGCGTGCTTCATATTCTAACTCAATAGGAATAAAAAGAACGCTATCTATTTCTTCTTTTCCTCCGAAGTTCTAAAGGGAGGGAAAGAAAGGCGGCACAGGGAAAACGAAAAAAGAAAAGAAAAAAAAAAACTTTTCTTTTTTATGGTCGCTTCCCAAGCAAAAGCAATCTCGGAACCGAGAACAAGAAAGGGAGTTTATTGCCATAAAAACGATAGAGCAAATCCGAAAAGCGACCCGACTGTGTAATGGGCATGCAGACGGATGCTGTGTGATGTGTAAGTGGTGGCATAAGTGCTGCGCAGCATGCTAGCTATACCTACATACTGGGCTTTCTCTCGCCACCTCCTGCTTTCCTTTCTCGCTCTTAGAAACCATGACCTCATACATTCAGAAACCAGCAAAATTAACTGCTCAGCAAATCTCCAACAAATCTGAGCAGCCAAAGAAAATGACACATCCAGATATGGCTATGGGCGTAGATAACAAGGGATCCCTTCCTAACCCCCCCTATGCTAGGACCTGGATGGCCAAGCCTATACTTTACCTGATCTTGCAGAAGGGGAAACATAAAGAGCTACACAGCAAAGAGAGAGAGAGAGATCTGCTAAATGTGTCTAACGTCTGATAGCGTCCAATGATATGGTAGTGCGGAAAACCACAAGACCAAGAAACCGGAGGTTATTCCTAGACATTCCCGTTTCCCCTTCAATTATAACACCCGGCTGCTGGACAACAGACTGAGAGCAAAATGACAAAAAGAAGAGATGAAGGGGACTAGGTGACAAGTCTCTCTATCTATCTTGCTTTCCCTTGGTCTCTTCCATGTCCCTTTCTTGTCCTCCTGCTCTGTCTTTGCCCATCACTATCTAGCGCGCTTTGACGCAATATTGTACATAAACGTAAACCAACTATTGGCGATTGCTACGAAGACAGAAAAGAGCAGCAAGCAACGTAAAAATACCACTCTAACCTCCAAGTTTCAAGTCTTCTCTTTCTCCTTCACCGTGACTCTAAAAGCTGTCAAGAAGCAGGACAGGGAAAGATGTGCGCCATGTATGTAGTCTATAGGGACTTGTCAAGCGTTGGCTTACTTTCCAAGGCTTCCAACTGACGCCAGTAAATATCGATTTGCATGTCCCCCTCAATGCGCAGCATTCCTTTCTTCTTCTGCTGGCCTTGTCTCGTCTATTGCCTCACGTCCATCTATCTTCTATGTGTTGGTCACCTTGCTGTATTTCTTCTACTCCCACGCTTGTCATCCTATCTTTTTATATCTCCTTATGCCCGCTCTCCTCGATTTCCCTGCTAAAATAGCCGTGGATAGCTTTTAAACTACGAATGCACAAGTTACAAACTGTGTTTCTTCATGTTTCATTTATAGCACAGACGGACAAACCTGAACTTGAAGCTGAAGCTGAAGAGGAAGAACTGGGGCCTTCCCAGCGACGTAGCATCGTGCATTGAGAGTATGTACAGTGCTAGTGCCAGTTGTACGTGCGTGCGCAGATGTATGTACTTGGTTGCTGACTGGTGGCATTGCGTCTGGCAGCCGGCTTGTAGCATGTGCACCTGCTTGATGGACAGAAATAACCACCCAGCATGTATGCAAATATACAAGCACACAATTACATACGCACTTACGCACCCATACGCCAGGCAAAATCCTTTCTCTAGATCTCTCCTGCTAGCCAGACCTTCACTTCCCCCTCCCGCTGGACGTCTCAGGAGCCCATGCATGGAGCCAATTTTGTGTCTCTTCTTACCCGCAGCTATCAATAATAGAGGGGGGAGAGGGGAAGCCCTAAGCAGAAAAAAAAGAAAAATAAAAACTCCCCCTTCCAATAATTCTCACCAACATTCCGTCTATATTCGAGGGACACGTCAACTTGAAGTCTTTTTTTTCCAATGGTGTGTTGTTAGCAAGGGAGACAGGCTTGCTGTACTCCTGCAAGGCCACTGGACTTGGGGCCTAGCTTTGGGCTTCAACGTCTTTTTTGGGGACTCCCTTCTTGCGAAACCAGTGCTACCCAGTCGTTAAAGGTCTATCAAACCCCTCCCAAACCCTTTCTTTCCCTTGAGGCGCACATAAACTTGTGCTCGACAACCAATAGCTTTGTCCTAGATCTTCCCTACGACACATTTTCCCCCCTAGACCGAGACTATCCCCCCTCATGGAAACAAAAACGAGCTACATGAAGGAAAAGCGGATGATTTTTTGTTATTATTCGAGTATGACTATCAAACCGTCCACAATATAGGTTATCTAGCAAAGGGCAAACAAGTAGATAGTAACTCCTAAGGCTCAGGTCAATAGACTCTGAAGCTTGGACGATCAAAAGGACGATCAACCAAACTTTGAAACCTTGGGCTATAATAGGCCATAGCTTCTAATATGAGTACCAAGTGCTATTTCTCTGGACTTTGTCTGCTCCTCCTTTTTTTTTGTTCTTTTTCCCTTCCCCCGCATGTACCTCAGGCCTTAGTCTAGCCAGTCTAGCCAGTCTAGCCAGCCTAACCAAAGCTCAACAGCGAGGCAAACTAGTCGGGATTTGTTTCTCTACCTTCCCTTTAGATTCTATTGCAGGTGAAAAAAGGAAGTAGAAATAGGGAGGAATTGTGTTATGCAGCTAGACTTGGAAAACCTGCATCCTTTTTTTCCTTTTCTTCTTTCTCCTCTCATGTGCATGCATGCCTTACTGCAGTCGTAGTACGTCCTGATATCCCTCGAAAAAAAAAGAAAAAAAAAAAAAAAGCAAGTGAGACTCGGGTGCTTAAAATAGAATCACCACAGCACGTGTGTAACGACGTCATGGATATTAATGGGGGTTAGGGTTAATAATTATTGCGACTTACAACAGCCCCAGTGCTTGCATCTCTTGCATTTTATGTTTTATGCCGTTGTGTAAATCGGCTTATCAAACTGCGACATGAACACTGGTAGACACAGCTAGAAACAAAGATCTGCGGGTAGTCGGGTTTCTACTGGCGCTGGGACTTGACTCGGTTGTGATATCCGATTGACCTTGGGGCCGAGCCAAACGAAAAAGCGCGACGAGAAAGCAGTCTATCTTGTTTCTGGTCGTAGCACCTCAACTGTTTGATTTTACTTTTGAAGCCTGTTTTGTATTGCTGGGACTTGTGTCCTGACCTGTTGGTGAGCGCAATTTGGGTGACGTGGGATTGTATAACCCTGAGCTGAGACAGGCTTTGTCTGTGAAGGGTATATGGGATAGACCATTAGGGCCTAGGTATAGTCGCAGCACTGGCTGCAATGCTGGATGCTTACTTCCCATGTCGACGGCCATGCCGACTCTACCTTTGGAGGCTAGCAGAAATGCCCTTCTCTACCAAAGGACAGGCCTCCAGCCCTCATTACGAGTATCATTACAAGTATGAGCCTGCAAGCCTTTGTCCACTATCGGAAACATCTAGGAGAAGATCTGGCCTACCTGGCCTGGCCGGCTGTGCCGGTTCTCGGCTCTCAGCCCTAATCATAATAGTAAGGACGAATAATAAGAAGGAAGAGGAGGCGAGCAAAACAAAACAAACACATGTTGAATAAACAAGGCTGGTTTGGGAATTTTTGAAATGGGCGAGGAGATAGATTCATGCTGGGACTTGTGTATGTGAGGACAATAGCGAAACAAAAGACTGAAAAGAAAACAAGCCCACGCCTACATTTGCAGCTGATTTACGCTGTGCCGCTTGGCATATTCTCGCCATAGGTATTCTCTAACAGCAGATAAAGCAGTTTCAAGCCAAAAATAGCCGTGTCAAGGCGGCACTTGGGAGAGTGGAGGGAGTCGGAAGCTTTGGCCAAGAGTTTAGAAAGAAAACAAGAAAAAGAGGCCTTCTAGAAGAAAGCTAAAAGGAGGAAAACACTGCTAAAGTCTGTAACATGTTTCCAGAGGAGGATATTGTTGCGCAGAATACGTGTTGGGATTTTAGAAGGACTAGAGAGAAGCGAGGGGGGTAAGGAAGCGGCGTAGTGGGAAGGAGTAAGAACACAGAGATGAATTTGGCGGTCTTGGCCTGGAAGAAGAGACGAAGATGGAAGGGGGCAAATTGATGAAGGAGTAGTAATATATTGCGTGTGACAAGGCGACACACGAGCTAGAAGGCATGGAGGAAACGGCTCTGCCGCCTCACCATGTATGTCGCCGGATTCGTTGCAAGTAAGAACTTTGGAAAACAAGAACAGCCTGTAAGGGCTGGGGTCATGTCGATATCAATTGCGTGGCTGTTAAGGCCAATGAAAGTCGTCACATGGGGTATAAAAATGGGGCCATGTATGACTAAGCATATAATATTTCGTGGTGATGTTGTGGATAATGATTTGAATATATTTTACGTCTACTGCAATCACCAAGATTGAACGACGCCAGATGTTGCCGAGGAGAATTTCAATTTAGCATAACTATAAGGATATAATCCAGCCTATGTTATGTAGACCAGTCATGTGAGACAGCACTGTGTGCCCGAGGCTTCATATCACTACACAGGAGTTGAGAAACGCAGCTTGACCCAAGTTAGGAAGAATTACTCCAGAGCAGTCACCAGAACTAATGAAAGAAGCCCCCAGAGGCTCAAAGAATATTCCGGATAGAGAATCACAGCCTAGGCGTCTGCTACTTTGTTGTTCTTGGGGTTGTATATGTATCCAGCAATAGCTGGTACGAGGCTCCGTGAGCTTTTACTGAAAGTTGGCGTGGTGAGTTGAAATCTCTGCAGTGGCCGAAATATTGACTGTCGAGCTGACTTCCTGTGAGTAACTGTAGACATGTCCTGGGGCTCACAATAGCAGACCCAGCAACCGAGTCATAGTTTTGCACTATCTTGCCAAAGTTGACCTCTCCCTTCACAGAGCTGCATTTAGTATATCACAGCTTTTGGACGAATCCAAACGTCGCAATTCCAATGCGATCAGTCTCGAATTTGAACACCAACATGAATGGAAGAACTGTCCTGACTAGATCTAATGAAAGCCAATCACCTGCCATAGATGGACAGCCTTTGCGGGCTCTGACGTGCAGACGCTCACAGCCAGGAAGGATGCTCGCTCTACACTCCTGATCATATAAGCCTGAGGTCTGAGGAAGCTATCCTTCAGACGGAGGATGTGCAAGATTCGCAAGCTTGGATTCTAGCACAGAGAAGGGTAGGTAAGCTCCCCGGTATCCTTTTGTCATATACTTGGCTAATTCTTCTAGAGGTTTCAGGATCGACTTGGTCTGATACTAGTGGCAGCGGTAAGCACCTGCTGTATATCTGATTACTTTCATTTACATTACCTACGCTGTTTCTCTGGAGGTTTCCCTGTGCTCTTCCAGCGCCGAATCAAATACCGTTGGCAATACATACTCTTCTGGACTGGGTTACCTTCCCGACCCATTTGACGGATGTCAATGCTCCATTCAGGCCCTTCTCGCAAAAGGACCCTTATTGGTCATACAAACAAAAAAAGGGAATGCGGACTTATTGGTGGCGGGGATATGGATGCGGTCATGGGACAGGTGTCTGGCTGACTAGATCTCGTGTTCTAACGAGGAGAGCGACCCCTCATTCACTGGATGCCGCACAGAGGCCCTCGCGCCATGGGACTGTGAGAACACCCATCCAGAGGTTGCATGGAAAACATCGAGTTAAACGGGTTGGTATGGCGCCTTGGAGTTACGCCGATTGTATAGCGTCTTCAGAGCACCGTTAAACATCTCTTTCGCCTCTTCTTTGCGCCCAAGTGTTAAAGCTCTTAGGCGCACAATTCTACCCCGACTCCCAGCTGGTTCCTAGACTATTCCAGAAGCTGATTTCGCTATCATGGTTTAACACAACAACTTGTAATGTCCTTATGTTGATTAAAGAATAGTATGATGTATACAAATATGGATAGCCGTACGCAGATGCTATTAACTGCGAATAGGCACATGTTGGTAGCTTGTGGATTTATTAGTCTTTAGCCTTGGTCAAAATTAAACTGAAGAGGCTAGTCAGTAGGGGCAATCTGCACTGTAAGTCTGCTATGGTCCTCCTGTGGAATGAGGCTAAGACCGCCGCTCTGCAAATTGGGTCAGGGTCCTCTCTATACAAGCTCGGCTAGAGGCCACACCCGCTAGAACGAGCCCAAGGAATGAACCAACGAAACAGGTCAGTGCTTGTGTAATTTCGCACCTGAAAATTTTTAGCTGGGTGAAACAGCACCATCTTCAAGATGTTCAAATCCGGGCATAGCACGAGGACCATCATCAGGACAGACACACGGATATGAAGACCCCATACATTAAGGGTTCATGGACACAATATGTAGACGCACTAAAGCAGAGACAATAGCACCAAAACTAAGTAGCTTGACGACTACTCTCAAATAGCCTAGAAATGGCTTACACGGGTGCATAATGTGCACAGTGATATAGTTTGTCAAATGCAGCTTAGACTCTGTTTCTTCTCCCTAGGCTTGTGCCTGTGCCTGTGGTGCAAGTTACCCTTTCTTCATAAAAGGGCCGTGTGTCTGTGTGTTCTTGATATCGTACCTGGGGGCGTGGATAGATTTGGAGAGCGACGACCGGGGTTTTGACGTCACAGGTCTTCCTCCCCCCCTCTCTTATCTGAAACTTTCACCAAATTTGACATGGCCGGAGAGCCGAAATACACCACCAACGTGAAGGAAGCAAACAATGATCCCATGACCTCCTTCTACTTTCTTTTCTCTCCCCCTTCATAAACTCACTCATTCTGATCTTCTATCCCCGCGGACTCCAAACCCCGTTCACGCCGTTTTCCACTACACAGTAGCACGAATATGTTCTATTTACGTCCGGTCTGCCGACATCCCATCACCCCAAAGCAAAGCCCAGTTTCACAAACAAACATGAGACGGCAGATCATTACGCAAGATAGAGTAGTCAACATATACAATATTCTATACATACATGCGTTTGCATATAGTACACGTCATATTACAGCATATCTATGGTAGATTTCACCCACCACCTCCTTTTCCTCTAAACACCGTGGAAGGGACCAGCCCTGGGCTTAACCCCACAGGTCCTTGGACCCACGGCTTGGTGTCATGCCACTGCTCTGCGGCCGTGGCCACAACTCGCTATCCTGCTTGAATCGCGGTGAAGGCATGGCCAATACGTCTTCATCACCGCCCGGCAGTGCTAGGAAATTTCCACCACCGGCATGGCCCACCATGATGCTATGGCGCGAATTGCCTCGGTCCCAGCCCAGGCCGGCCACGTCAGTGCCCAGTCCATAATTGCTAACTGAGCGTGCATGCGTCCTGTGCCGCCCGTTGCCGCTGCCAATACCTAGAGTTGTTGGCGTGGCATGAGGCGCAACTTTGATAAAACTCCAGTCCATGCTGTCGTCGCCTTTGGCAAAGACTTCAATTGTTTTGGTTAGCGGGCCGAGCCCGGCAAACGGGTTGTTGGAGCTGAAGCGGTTGGTGGCTACGCCAGAGCGTACCCTGCCGCCTTCACAGGAGAACGATGGTGGAAGTAGGTTTGTGTTTTGTGGTGTTGCCGGCCCTACACTGCTCACAGGACTAAACATGGGCGATGATGCTTTGAGGTTGGCCGATGAACGTGGCCGCACCAGGCCAGGCATTTGCGGTTGCGGCGGCGGAAGACCCATTAGGTGGTCGGGGAAGTACGGATCACGTACGTAAACAGCATGAAGATTGGGCAGTCCACCGGATAGAATGGAGCTTGCCAAATAAGTATAGTAGCTAGTGCTGGCATTGCTGATGGAGCCTGCCTCCACCGAATTACTAATTTCATAGCGGATAGTCTCCAAGCTCTGCGAGGCTAGCTTGGGCAAATTGGAACCCGACACGATAGCTCGAGACACGCTTTCATGAATGGCTAGGGTTTTTAGATTGGGGATAACGTTGAGAACTCCCTGGAGATGGTCGGGCTTGATCTCGGTGCGCCACAGATTCAGCACGGTTAGGGATGCGCGCATGCCAGGCTGTAACATGAGGTCTGCTACACCCTGCACAGAGATTGGCACTTTGTGGAGGACAAGCTGCTGCAACTGGGGTATCGGGGAAAGCTCTTCAGAATTGGCAAAGACTTGGTCGGTAAAGTTCTTGCACTCAGTGACCTTGAGGGCACGTAGCTTGGGCAGAGCAGATAGAACATGGCGGGTAAGGAGCGCATCGAGAGAAATGCGAGTTAACTCCAAAACCTCAAGATTGGGCCATACGGAACCGTATGCTAGCCGAGAAAGACTCTGCTCTGAGCCGGCCATGTAGGTCATTTTGCGCAGGTCTGGACAGCGGGCCTCAACCTCGAGGCGTAGAGTAGCAAAGTTTGGATCATCCGAGAACAAGCCTTCGGGGAGGTCGACGTATTTGATGTTGGGTAGCACAGCCAAGGTGCGAGACAAGTCGTTTTGGCTTGATTCACGCAGCATGTAGGGGATTTTGAAGTAGTGCACAAGTTTTCCGAGTCGCACAGGGTCTTCGCGCAAGGTACGGGCAAGTAGTCTAAGACGAGCAGAAGCAGTGTCTTCGGGGTCGCCATTGCGCTCGAAAAAGGACTTGCGCTTGCGCTTTTCCGCGAGGAGGGCTTCACGTTGGCAATAGTGTACGTTTTCGATTCGGATGCTTCGGTACCTGCGGAAAAGGGAAAGAGCCGACGGTTAGCTTTTGTTGGCGGTGGCTGTAAAGAGCCCAAGCGAAAGGACGTAGATGTACGCGGGCTGGACAAGAGGTAGGAGGAAAGCCAGAGGGAAGGGGGGGGGGGAGGGGGACTTGACGTACATAAGCTGAATTGCAGGCATCCGCCAGCGCTTACAGACTATGACACAATGTGCTAGATCGCGCAAGTCGCACAATGGGCACGAGTCCTCAAGAGTGCTCTGTTCGCAGGGCTCGTACGATTCGTCGCCGGTTTGTGGACAAACAAAACTGAAGATGCGCATGAGCAGAGACGGAGGCATAGAATTTAGAAGCTTGACAGAGTCATAGCTAGATACAGAGTCGTAGTGCAACATGAGGCGGGAGTCGTAGGTGTCATCGTCGACGCGAACATCGCCAAGGACAGGAATGTCCAAGAAGGGCTGGCCTTTCTTGTCTTTTTTGCGGCGGAAGAATCGCATAGTGGACAGAGGGATATGAATAACTCGAAGGAAAGAGGGGGGAATGATGCGCATAGAAGCTAAAGGCTGTAAGAGGGTTGCTTGTTAATGGTATATATGCCAAGCGATGCAGCTCTACAACGGCGCCAGGACACAGAATAGTCGACGGAGTTCAAGAGTGAGTAGAACAGAAGTAATAGCAGGACCAAGATGATGACAGCCCAGGAACAGGAACAAAACCGAGCAAAGCGATTAGACCAGGATTCTCATGCTAGCTAACCCGGTGATGAGGGAGGAAGGAAGCGAGCGAGCGATCGAAGTAGCACGCACACCAAGAGGATAGGAGGAAAAAGAATAGACGAAGACTGGAGTAAGCCTAGCTAGATAGAGCAAGAGGAAAGGAGGGCGAGGCAAGAGCCAAAACGAGAAGGATGGAAAGGAAGGCAATAGCAAGACAGACGAATTGGTGCCAGGCTGAAAATTATATGTTAAGGCGTTTTTTGTCGCTGTTCCTAAAGAAGGAAGGCCCCCAACAGATGAAGAAGTAGCTGGACGGTTTTTTGAAAATAAAGGAAGGAGGGAAAAAAAAGGAAGGAGGGACGGGACGTAATGAGGGGAAAAGAAGGAGAAAGACAACAAGGCAGGCGCGGTACAGGAGGCGGGCGCTCGTTGGCTAATGAAGAAAGAACACAGGAGCTGGGAAACTTGTAAGCCCGGCCTATAAGAAGACAATAAAGCAAGGAATCTGAGCGTGCAACAACCTAGGAAGGAAGCGAGTTGACAAGTTGGTAAACCCTGAAAGGAAAAAAAGAACCCTGAATGGAAGTAGCTGGGCGGCGACTTTGGGTATTTGGCTGTTGGTACTTCACCTGCTTGAAGCCCGTAGACAAGTAAGTGTAGGTGTACGTAAATATGTATATACGTATATACGTACATACGTACATACGTACACACACGCACATACATACATACACGCACATACATACATACACGCATATACATACATACATACACACACGTACATACACACACATACATACACACACATACATACACACACATACATACACACACATACATACATACACACACACGCACATATATACTTCTAGCACCGAAATGAAGGGTCAGTCCTTCAGCAGCGTTCCAGGAGAAGGCTCGCTGACTTCTCTTGATGCTTTGTTCCAGCTCTGCCTGGGTTTAAACGAGAAAATAAAGAATCCAGGAACGATGTTAATAGCCGCCTCCCCCTCTCTTTCTTATTCCCCACCATCACGATCACATAATACCAACCAAAACGAATAAAGCGGCCCAAGCCCAATAGCCCTCCAAGGATGATAAAATAGAAAGGCAACCCAGGAAGAATCCAGGAACAACCTCCAAGTGTGCTAGAGAGAAAAGAAAAGGGGGAAGGGAAGCGTGACTAAAAGCATTCATTGGACATTGGAAGCCTTGCTTACTCTAACTCTTCTTCTCTTCCAATGATACTTACCATCAATCAACGAATCGCTGTGCTTCTTTTCACATCAATATCTTCATTCGCCCCCTGCCTGTCTTGAACTCTGGCCTCTCTCCTTCTTTTGTTTTCTCCACCACACCAAAAAAGAACCTTTCCTTGCCTTTCCTTGCCTTCCCCTGTAGAACTTGGACTTCACCTTAACCTCGAACAACAACCCTGAAGGAGGGCCTATAAAAGGAAACCCCCAAATCCTGCTCCACATGATCTGTATCTTCTTCTCCTCTTCTCAATCGTTCCTTATTATCAATTACGATATGCCCGTCTCTTACTGTTTTAACTGGACTTGGCTGGCTGAGATGGAACCTGGCTTGAATCCAGCGCTTGACTTTGCCGCCCTTGACTACTGGGATCCTCGTAAAAAAAAAGCAACAAAAAAGACATGCAGTGAAGGACAAGTAATTCTGATGCAGGACGCTGTACCTGAAGAAGCAGCCAAATCTTACGCCGACAGGACCGATTCGGGTATTTTATGTAGTAGAAACAATGCTAAACACAACCAAGGCGGCTAAGAAATCTGAGGCTGGGCATACGAAATGCCGAATCAAAACAAGCAGTCTCTGTCAGTCTGAGTATGGAAACATCGACCAGCGGGAGGTGTAAGATTCGTCTTATGAAATCCAATAGCTTTACTTGAGTCTCTTCTTTGTCCTGAATCACCTACCAGCTATTACTATCAGCCCATTAGCCCGCCCCTTAGTCAGGGCTAATCTAGCTACGGGGGTTTCCAAGATAAACACTCCTTCTCTAAAATATCCTTTTGTCTCTCTTTGTCTACCTCGTTCTGTCTTGGCTCTGCACTTGCAAAACGTCTGACAAAGCTTACTGCATTCATGATTCTCCTACCGTCCCTTTCTGTGGGTAATCGGTTCATCTGCCCCTACTGCTGACTTGCTTCCTTGCTGCAATATCGTAGTGCGTACAGCATTTCAACATTTTACACACATACAAACCACCATTTTGAAGCGTGTCACTGGTCCGCTGATAAATCCATGTCCGTTTTTTATTCTTGTCCTTGTGCTATGTACTCCATACATCCGGCTGCTAAATGATGGCAGAAAGCAAGCCCGCCATGTAATGCCAAGAATAATCTTGTTTCTTGGCGCTCCCCTCTCCTGACTTTGAACAACATGAGTACACTCACGAACACAACAGAGACTGCCTCTACCTGAACCCCCTCCGCCCCCTGATTTGACTTGATCAACATATATTACGTCACACTCTTGAAAACAGCTTTAAGCGGGACTAAGAGGTCTCAAGTTCCCTCTTTTGTTCAGGGCAGATACAAATATCTCCCTTTCTCTTTGTAAATTTGAAGATAGATAATAATCACAAGAAACAGATAAAAGAAAACATGACTGGAAACCAGTGAGGTAGAAAGACAAGAGGAAGACGAGGAAAAAGAAAACCTCAAAAAGTGCAGAAAGGACAGAGACAAAACATACGCTCAACGAATGACATAGCATCGTGCATAGCCGATACAAGAACTCAAGAAAGCTTGACAAAGCCTAGCCGACAGTCGTGCCGATGACAGAATGTCAAGTTAAAAAAAAAAGACGCTCAACTCAATCAAGCAGCCTCAACAGCAGCGTGGCTGTGGCCATTGCTAGTGCCATTGAGGTGGCCATTATCTTTGTCAGTCATGACATTGAAGCTAGCTGGGCTTGAAGGACCCGAGGGACGCTGCTTTAGTCGCAGGCTTAGTATAGGATTGCCTTCTTCCACATCCTCCTCCTCAGGGAGCTTCCAAGAAACGTAATCCTCGGTGTCAAGTCCCTCATGGCTCTCCTGAAGACTAGCAAAATCACCCGGCGTCATCATACCACGGCGATCCCTCGGTGAGCCAGGCACCGAGAAAGGTCTGGAAATCTTTTGTTCGACACCTGGGATAAAGTCCTCCTCATCTTCGTCGGAGAATGAGTTGGGGAATGCTCGACGCAGGGCCAACTGTCTGGCTTTCGAGTACTCCTGGCCCATACGCTTCCAGTCTAAAAGATCACTGAGACGCTCCGTACGGTTACGTTGGTTGATACGCTGGCGACGGCTCTTATTGCAGAACTCATTCATGAAGTGTGTTAGCTGGTTCACAGAGTCGTCAACACCTTTCATGCGACGGTCCACAATGTAGATACCGTAGTCGCTAGAGTTTTCAATCAGCTCTTCCATGTAACAACCAAAACCCGAAAGGTTTGTCGTAATGCTGGGCACTCCCATGACCGTGCATTCGGCGGGTGTGTAACCCCAAGGCTCATAGTACGACGAGAAGACGCCCAAGTGTGTTCCGCGAACAAACTCATCGTAATCCATAGGAAGCACTGGGTTAGACGAGTTTAGGAATTCGGGATGGAAAACGACCTTGACACGATCAGAGGACTGATTGAAGAGCTGAACCCGACGAAGCTGGCTGAGAATAGGATCCTCGCCATCACCGTGCATGTTGTGGGTGACAATAGGAGGGAGTGCATGACGCTTCATGGCAAAAAGCCTGCGACGAAGTAGAACACGGTCTTGGCTGGTGATGAGCTCCTTCTCATCCGGCATCGGGTCACCGTCGTGCCACTTGAGGGAACGCTCAAAGATGCGGCGGCCAATTCCCTTTTCAATGATGTCAACAGTATCACGAAGAGACTTGATGACCGCCTGTCCCTTGAGAGCTTCTACTGTCAGCGAAGAAGTCTGGGCTGGCATGATGATGAAGGCAACAACTGTCGTTTTGCTGCCAGATTCTTTCAGGCGATGGTTCAAACGAGCAAGAGACTCAATGAACATGTCAACACCCTTGTTACGGTATTCGTAACGGCCGGCAGTAAAGAAGTACAGAGTATTGTCAAGATCAAAGTCCTGGTGCCCATAAAAGTGTCCGCGAACAAAGTCATGAATCTTTTCCTTGGCCTGCTGGTGCAGGTTTTGGAATTCGTGAACAGCCGAGAACTTGGTGACATTCAATCCATTGGGCAAAACGCCATCGGGCTTGCGCTTCAGAAGATGCTCACTTTCATAGGCAGTGATGTGGGACACGGTGGTAAAGACGTCACAAGAATGCGCAGCGGCACGCTCAATGCAGTAGCGATGGTAAATACCACGTTTGCCGGCTTCGGCATCAACATCGAAATGTTGGAGGTTGTTGTAGAAATCAACTGAGCCTGCGCAGAGATAACGACCGAGAAGAGTAGCATGGGTGGTGAAAATGGTAGTGACATCGATGCGGCGTTTCTTGCAAAGAGGAAGGGCGACACCAGCAAGCCATTCGTGGAAGTGGGCAATAACAGCCCTCTTAGTTTCATGGCAAACATACTAGTGGGAAGCAACAGTTATTAGTACCTAGCGTGCGAGAAAGTAGTTTGGAATTTTGAGGTTGACAAGGATATCGAGGTTGAAGACTGGGGCAAAACGGGGTTGGGGTATGGGGTGCATAGGTTATGGGTTAGGATCATAGACTTATTGGGCCACAGGGTCACCAGATCCATGGGGACAAAAAGAGAGGGGTAGCAACTTTGCCTCAAAGCTACATCGACGGGATTATAGCAAATAGAAGGCTAGAGGGGGGAAAAATAGGCATAGTGGTAGGAGAGATGGACGATGACAAAACGGAATTGGGGTATGGTTATGTTGAAAAAAAAATAGAGAAATCGAACAGCGAAAGCTCGTTTAAACTCACCTCACCAAGGAACCAGGCAACAAGGTAACCGAAGACAATGGTTTCATTGGTTTCGTCATCACCACTGGGGGAGGGAATACTGGCAATGTTCCAAAGGTCGCCCTTCCACTCATTGAGGTAGCCGTAGGCACTCTTGGTATCGATCAAAAGGACACGAGGAGCGCCCTCAATCAACCACCGGCCATACACAATATGGATGCCTCTTTCCTTCATCGATGCGATCGTCTTGGCAAGGGCGGGGTCTTGGGGTTCAAGAGCTTCCACTTCAACAGCAGCCTAATGCAAATGTTAATAGACAATTTGTAGCCAATCGAAACTTAAGAGAACCTACCGACTGCTTGTTCAGAGGACCGATTAGAGTGTAGCGTTCGCCATACTCAGCTGTGGTGACGGGAGCCTTAGACTTGAGGACCGAGTAGATACCGCCGACTGCATTAGACTGTTAGAGATATATTGCGTAGAACAAAGCAGACGCCATGGAAATAATGTGCAGGACAAACCTCGATGGGCGACCTCGGTCGCGATTTCGAAAAGAACATGGTTCTTAACGTCCCGCTGAGGGGTAGAGACGTTTTCGCCTGCCATTGCGCAACGGATGATATATGGAGATTGGCAAGGATTTAAACAGATCAAGAAAAAGACGACGTAGGAAGACTTGGAAAGCGACTGAGGGCCAGATATAAAGCCTTGGGTATTAGCTAAGAGACAAAAGAAATGCAGATATTAAGAGTAAAGAAATTCAAGCAAGAATAAAGTGCCCCTGGGTCTCAAGAAAACAACGCGGCACAAAGGTGGGAAGAAGGAAAACCAAAGGATGCGAAGTAACAAAGCTCATGCAAAAGAACAACGACGGTGGGGAACAGCAGGAGGAGGGGAAAATTAATTGGTAAATGATGGGACAAGCCCAGTAAAACGAGGTAAGAAAAAAGGAAGGAAAGAAAAAAAGCAATGCTGAGATTTTGTGGAAATGAGATGATGAGATACGTGCTGACTCAAATGTGTGATTGGAAAGAAGGGGCTACGGCAGAATATATATGTAGATATGTATAGCCACAGTTGTGGCAGCGTGGGGCTGGGTAGACAAACCCAGAACAACGAGACTTACCTAGATACAGTGAAGGGAGACAAGCAACGAGTCGCGTTTTGTGATGATTTGTTTTCAGATGTTTTCTTGGGTCAATCTCCTATAAGTCGAGGAATGAAAGGGGGCGTGTGGATAAATGCGACGCCAAAGGAGAGCGGAGCTGGAGCAGGAACAATAGCGGACCGAGAAAAGAAGACAAGAGGTTGAGAATGAGAGTCAGAAAATAGCCCAAAGCATCAGAGACTTGTAGAGAGGAACGGCTAGCAAGATCAAGAGCGAACGGCGACGTGTGTGTGTGTTTGTGTCTGGGCGGACAAATTGAGGCTGAAGAAAAGAGAAAAGGGCGAGTTTGAGCTCGAAGCGGAAGCGGAAGCTAGGATATTTGAGGGATAGGAGGCTACTGCAAGTAGTCGTCAGTTTAGTTTTATATGGAGACAAGTTGAGGAAGAGGACAGCCTGGATGAGAGGCAATGTTTTTTTTTCTCAAGGGGATATAAGTCCGAGAGATAATAAAGGATTGGGATGGGAAAGAAGCAATTCGCCCAAGAAGGAGGAGGATGAGAGGGGAAACGATAGAGAGGAGAGAGAGAGCCTTGGATGGCCGCAGATACAGCAAACTAGCGTTGGTTGGTATGCGGAGGCAGCCTAAATATTATGGGAGGATGGAAAAGTTGAACGCCAAGGAATCAGTAGCAATGAATGGAGCACCAGAAGCAAATGTCAGCTTCTGATGTTTTTTGTTCGCCTTGTCTAGTTGCTCCTAGACAGCTTGGTCCAGCTGTTGTCAAACAGAAACAAAGCCCAGAGCTTGGTATCCAAAGGAAGACAGCATGGGATACACAAAGAATCCCTAGCGTTGAGGGGAGGGCAAGGATGAAATGCGGATTGGAGGAGTTCGATGGAATCAGGAATCAGAGCATGGGGAGCGAGGCGGGAGGGAGACGTAACACATACAAAGAGATAGTGAGGTGGATGGAGATATTTTTTGGTGATGATTTTAGTTTGGCTCTTGATAAGGCTCAGAAAATGGAGTGGGAAGGTCATGATGGCCAAAATGGTAAGATGGAAAAACTTTTACAAATCGTATCTACGCTGCACCAAAGACGAAGGAAAGGGCAGTGATAGAACGTCACTGATTGGCGGAAGAGGTGACATCTGCACTATGTTTTGCACGGCAGAGTTTTCGCTTCTTTCCTAAATAGACTTGGGAAAATCCTCCTCCAACGAATGATATACAGTTGAGTTGATATTGCCTGCATGCTTATGTGCCATGTAATTTTGATAGTTACCTTCTGAGCGACTCGACAATTGATGACACCCCTATAGAGCTACATGTACCTTACGTGCTTTACATGTGATAGATGGATCGTATTTTCAGACAGAAGCAATTCCTTATTGGAAACCGAATTGTATGAAGTGAGGTGTTTTTGGCAAGCGGGCGGCTCATTAGCCTCTGCTATATATGGTCTGTCTCCCTTTGCGAGCATAAGAGCTGAAATATACCTGTCTCTATCCCTTGGTCCTAATGTCTCACGCTGTAGTTTCTTTCCTGATCATTGTCTCTCATGCCTTGAGGTTACAAGAAGATAAGAGGCAAAGAGAAAACGAGGAAAAGAGGTGAAGCTGTCCTGAGCCTGTCTCATAAGGATGACTAAGCTGGGATAGCTAAGCTCACACAATTGCCATGAATTGTCTTGCCTGTCTTGTTTGTCATGTCTTTCATATCTTGTGTTCTATTTTTTTTCTATTTTTTTCTCTCTTTTTCATTGCTTTTTTTAGCTGGCTGGTTTTTAGTAGCTACTCTTATTTACTTGAATTAGTCTCTGATTTGGCTTTGAATGGAGCTGGAGTAGGACGGAGCCCTATATGATGCAATGCAACGGACTGGAGATGTCTTTTTTCCTAGCATACCACGTATTTACACTCTCTAAATGCCCAACCACGTCTTGGTTGCATAATAAACTTGCCGGCTATAGAATGAGGGTCCACAAATAGAAATAGTCTCACAGGTATCTTTGCGTCAGGGCAGTTGGCATTGGCAAAAGCTCGGGAGCTATGATGTTGATATCACTGCAAAACCTACCGGGTTGCGCTTGTGTGCTTTACGTAAGCTGTGGCAAAAGTGGGGACACTATATTAGCACAAGAAACTGTCTTCATGCCACAAGAATGCGCCTGCATATATATGTATACATACTTACACGGGCAGTACGTGGGCAATTTACCCCAGACTTCAAACCCCAGGATCGTACGTTGAGTGCCGTATATCCTTGTTGGTTTAGTCGCTAATCCGTTGTCACTCATACTTGCTCTTGGTTGTTCCCGAATACGGTATCGTGCTTTTTTTTTTCCACTTGGGTTATCGGATGCACCACCACAAAGTTACGGGCTATCATATGATGACATAGGAAGTGATCTACAGGCTAAAATAACGACGGCTCTCAATGCAGCTTGACCAGGCGACCAAATTCGACATCGGAATCATCGGTTTCTCAGCAAAACGCCATCTTCCGCAGCTCGACTAAAACAGGCCAAGCCCGTGGCTCCACGTACTTGCATCAGCCGATGCTCCTGGCATAGCATTTCAATAGCACATTATTCGCGACGGCGCCAAGACCTTCCTCCTCACGATAGTACATGATAATAGGTCATATCCTCTGCCCTGCTTGTCGATCTGCAGCAAAGCGTGTCTGCACGTTGAGGCACTTGCAGCTGTGGCTGGCTGCTGTTGGGTTCCTGACGAAAATGGAGCCGCTAACCAGAGACCGAGCACGCTTTATACCGGCCCAAGTCCAGCCCAAGTGAGGGTGTATTGTGCCTCCCTTTCTCTCCTTGATACCGCTACCTAGTCTTTGTCTTAGGGTGGCCACCCCATTCCGAAGCCTTTGGTACCTGTTCTCCCTTTATAAATAGTGGATTGTGAACAGACAACAATAGCTGCCCAAGCGAACTTTTTTCTTGAGCTGCTTTTCAATCAAATCCAGGCCAAGAAAGGGATGGGGTGTGAGAAAAAAGACGACAAAAAGGAGTGGAGGAAACAAGGGAGTAAGGAGAGCACCGTTGAGCAATGCCTTTGTTAACTCCTTTGCCGGACTAGGTAAATCTATATGTCATTTGAGAAGAAGAGCATTTCGTGATCTTCACAAGTGAGGCAGAAGAGAGAAAGCGGAGGACAGACTAAATGCTAAGAAGGCAGAGAGGACAAGGAAACAAACAGCACAAGAGCTTTCTGAACAAGGGGAGCGAGTCAACAGCTGCATAATGGCTTGACACCTCTTCCCTATTTTTATAATTGTACACACACACACACACACACACACACACACACGCGCCACCAACCAACAAGACAATACCAACAGCCACTAAGATCAAGGGATGCAAGTCTGTTGGGCGGGAGGGAGAAATACCAACCCAACAGTCAATCAACGGACAACTAAGCGCACATACCCATGCACGCACGTAAACTTCACATAGTAAGATACAACGGCCATACTTGGTGAACAAAGCGTTTGTGACACGTCGACTCAAGCTTCTTCTCTCAACCAAGCAGCATGCAAAAAAGGTATGAGACAAGAGAAAACGAGACAAGACCAAAGAGAGCACCTAAATCAACCAGAAGCAGCCGCCAGCATTAGAAATATCGACCCAACAAGGGCAGACAAGCCCGCCACTGTAGCCGAATGCTGCCAGTCCATTGCAAGCTGCCGTCACAGCCCTTGTTGTGTTGCATCTCGGTGCATTTAGTGCATACATGCTGCAGCTGTGCCCAGCCAGAAGATTACCCTCTAGGTTTTGCCAATCGAGTGAAAATTTGCTGAGGATAAGCTCGACACGAACAATTCCTCAGCCCCCTCACTCGTCTATCATGAAAAATAATGGGAAAAAAAACGTTTTGAACGCTTTTTTTCTTGAGCGGAGCAAAAAACAAAGAAAATTCCCTTCTTTAGATTCCCCTACCATCTCTATACCCCTCTTCACCCTTCCCCAGGTATTATAAAGCTCAGTAGATGACGTATTGCAAATGAGTATTACGGTTTTATTCAGCGTTCCCGGGCTCCTCAACGCACTTGTTTATACTTGTTCCTGCTCCATCGTGTGAATTGATTCACCAGAGGGTAAATTACAAACCGAGATCGCGTTTCCAGGATGTAAATAACGGCGAGTCCTCTTCCTCGATTTATTAGGGTTAGCACTATTTGAGGGTTATCCGATAGGGTTATCCATCTGGTTTCTTTCCATCTCCATCTTCCGCTTCCAAATTAACATTACTCCCTAACCCCTGACTATCCACTAGTCTAGTAGAGAAGTTGGTGCTCGTTGTGCCGTAGGTGTCGGTGAATATGCTGGAGGAGGCGGCAATGATTCTCCTAGCTGGGCCTGGGCCTGGACCTGGGCCTGGAAACGGGCTTGTGTGCTTGGTTGAATTTGTGACTGGACGGACATCTGAGAGAGTTTGGCCATCAGAGCTGAGTGGTACTGCTGGATGAAAGCTTGGGTATAGTACGTATGCGAGGCACCATGCTGCTTAATTAGATTGTGCGATAGCTCGTGGGCTAGCACGACCCACCACCAAAAGATCACCTCGTTCTTCTTAAGCATGTCACAGCCGGGCTGTATGTTGGCCCAATGCAGTTGCAGAAAATAGCGAAGATTAAAGAAGATGCTGCCATTAAGATTAAAGGCGATGGTAGGTCCGCTTTGGTCGTAGTATATGTGCATGACTTGCGCTGAGAGCGTATACACACTGGCAATATCGAGCAGAAGATCAGCAAATGTGTTGATGGCACTGTTATGTGTGGCAAGGACTTTTGACACAGTGTCGCTGGGGATCTTGCGGTCTATATACACCTTCATGCCTTTTGAGGACTCAGCAGCAATCGTGAGATCGTGGCCGCTGCCCGAGTCACAGTACGTCGTCTGCTCCTGGACGTTGCCAGCCCAGGCCGGTGTTTGCAGCTGGTTGGAGCCATGTGCACGTGTGGATTGGACTGCATCAAGTAGATTTTGTTGTAGTGCAGCGGGATTGATAGCCCTGCCTTCATCGGAGTCTCCAGGCATGTTCTCAATATTCCGGCTCCCGGAAGAGCTGCCTCCAGCGTTGACTGGGCGAGGAGCAGGAGAAGCAGATACTTGTTTGTTAGATCTACTACTATCTTCATCGTCGCTATTGTGTTCAAAGCCAAGGTGGCGGGACAGCGTTGAAAATAGGCTTCTACTTTTCCTTTCTGCTTGTGGTTGTGGTTGCTGAGTTTCGGGCTGGTGTGGAAAATGGTTGCTGTCACCGGTGTCGTCATCAAAGCCACCTGGCATTTGTGGGCCTCGTGGGACAGCATCCCGCGAGGCCTGAAGCTGCTGTTTCTGCTGCTGCTGCTGCTGCTGGGATTTCTTCCATTCTTCGGCGCACTCTCTAATGCGCTCCTGTTCTCTATCGAGGGCTTGTTGCCTCTCCTGCTCCGCAATGCGCGCCTCGGCTGCCTTTGCTCGCAGAATGCGCTCAACATTGTAGCCTCTTTGCTTCAACCCAAGCAGATCGAGCGTTAGGAAGGGCTCAAAGAAGATGTAAGCTTGCTGGTTTTGCTTGTTTAAAAGAATTTGACACAGTGCTTGGCCGATTTGGTACATATCCGGCTTACCCCCTTCTGCCACGTAAAGTGTGCATCCTGTGCCAGTATTTGCGCTTGCAGCAGATCGGTTCTCTGCATGTGTTATTGGCCGTCCACGGTTGAGGGTCCGGCGTAGAGAGACAGACTGTACAATTGCCACACTCAGGTGCTTTTCAAGCCACTTGACATCATGCCGTATAGCAACGCGCTTGTCGCTTGTGTACTCATAGAGGAAGATCTTGGAACGTTCTATGACGTGTTTGTGTAGCTTCTGGGTCATAATCTCCTGCTTGGGTGCTAGCTGGCCAATGCGTAGGTCTTCCTGGACACATGCCCTAAGCTTGGAGCAACCCAGTAATGAGTAAAAGGATTCCAAAGTGTCCTCTTCTGGAGCGCAGATCAGCTCCGCTTTGAAGATACGGTACATGATGAAGTCATCTGGGATGACGATATCAGCCGAAGACCCGAGTTTGTATTGTTTCATGGGCGCAATGTCTTCATCTTGATCGTCGGCCTCTTTCCCTGATGAGATTTGCTGCCACCCCAGTAGAAATGCAGACGAGCGCATCTTTTTCCATAAAGCCCTATTGCCCTGAAGCTCGCCTGCGTTTTCGGCAAAGTTGCGCAAGAGGCTAAGGTACTTTTCTGTCTGCAGAATGCTTAGCAACCGTGTTGGCTCGTCACAAGCAAAGGTAGCTAGTTCGGCCCGCGTTGGTTCGTTCTTGGCACCGCAGTGGTACAGGAAGCGATTGGCCTCAGTTCCAAAATCGACAAAGTCAAAAATGTCGGAGTACTGGGAGCTACCACCCAGGTAACAGTCACGTGGTGCAATGAGACGGTCTTTGGAAACGGGAACAATGTGAGCCTGTTTGAGGTTGGACAGGAACGGCTCGCGTAGCTCATTAAGCCGCATGGCAAAGTAGCTGAACAAAGTTGCCGCTTGTTTTGAGTCACGGGGCGGGTTTTGGACTAGGTACTTGATACAGTCGATGAGAGGAGGATCGCGGCTCACACCGAGTTGCTAGTGACATCATTTATTAGTTAGGGTTTAAGCATAACGAATCATATAGTATAACACTTACAATGGCATAGGGATGTAGATAACGCTGTAGAATCTTGAAGCCCATGGCAGCCACTGCATCGTTTGTAAAGCAACCCTTTGGAGCAACAAGCGTCTTGGAGTCACCTTCAATAGGAAGGAAGCTCTTGGACGTTGAGGTAAGGTCGTAAGCGGAGTAGTCATTGCTCGCAAAGTTGCTAATGTAGTACCTCATGGCCTTGTCGCGGAGGGCCACATTATTACTTGACATGAGGGAAACTAACTCAGGGACAGTCGGGATCATTCTCATGCCAAGGGCTGCCAAGAAGCGGTTTTCGGGGCTGCCAGATCGCAAGTTGCCAGGCCACTGGATGACAGAAAAGCCAAGATCACGAAACGTATCAACCGGTTCAAAAAGATCAGACACTCTATGCAAAGTATTCGATGCTTTTGGTGTAGAAGAAGTGGCCTTTGAATCGGTCTCAGGCAGCTCGGCAGGTACAATGCGCGATCCTTTGAGCCTACGCATGTCCTCGGCGGGGATATCGTCCTTTACCGATGCAAGATAACGGATAAGTTCGACATGACTCCACTTCTTATCCCCTTCCGCAGTAGGGCTGAGCAACCTGCCAAAGATAGTCTCGAGATCGACCGTCTTGCGGACGCCGATAGAGACAAGGAACTTTTCCCTAAGGCCCGTGCAGCCCTGAATCACGGGTAGATCATCAAATACCTTGACGTTAGGGAAGAAGGATTCGGTCGGCTTCTTCATGCCTGTCTTGGTGGGCATCACAGGATACCGCTTGAGTAACTCGGCCAAATGCGTGCGGTCGGCATTAGTAAGATTTTCCCAGTTCTTGGAAATCACAGTCAAGGCTGAAATTGCGAACTTGGTCGATTTGAGTATATTCTGCTCTTCAGGACTGCTAGATGCTGCCTGGATGAGAAATCGCACCCATGTAATAATTTCCAATGGTTCCCAGCCAAGAGCATCAAGCTCAGTAGACGTTAAACTATGAGTAAAGGCAAAGGGGAGTGTTGATGGCGGCAGTGGCATGCCAGCTGGGATGCGATTTGTGCTGAGGAAATTTTGGATGGCACCCAAGGTGATGATGGCACCTTGGGCGGGCTCGTCATCACTAATACTAGCCACCGCAACCTCCAAGAGACTTATTTTGTTGCGATGGTCAATTTTTCCGGATAGAACGCCTTGTGCCATCCATTTGAGAAAGTAGCCTAGCTGTGTCTTGTCAAGGGCTTTGGCCTCAAGGGCGTTTTTCACATCCTGCAGCGTGATCTCATAAATCAGGCCGTAGGAGATGAGCTTTTTGACGACCTCGTTGTCCTTCATAGGCTCTGGCACCACTGGAATATCGTCCATAAACCGAGACAGCTCCTGGTTAGGAATACGAATTTTTTTTGTCGGAAGCACACCCCGACTTGAAAATAAATCGACAGATGGTTGTTTGAAGGAGGTCCAGAAGGACTCGTCAATTATCTGTGAGACCTGGCTATTGGGCGTTGAATCCTCGAATGAGTACGTCTTGAGAATGTGTAACGCCTCAGGCATGAACTTGGTTACATGCTCACTCATTCTTTTGACCTTTTGAGGCAGAGACCCTTTGAAGGCCTGGTCGAGCGTGTTCATGTCGTCAAGGAACGACAACCTGGCGATAATTCCAGCAGCCCGCAACATCTCGATGTTCCATGTGCGTACCCACCTTGCATTCAAATCGATAGCTTCACGTTCTACAGTAGGAATAACCGAAGGTGCTGAGATATGAAGACCAGCTCCAGTTGTCTGCATTGTTGGGAAGCCAATGAAAATGCGGCCGCCAGGTTTTTTGCTTGGAAGAACTGAAGCGAAGACATCAGTTATATTTTTAGCTGTCGATGAAGACTCAGACGCCTTAGTTTCGTCATACGTAGAGGTTAGAATTTCCAGTTTGGCAACCTTAGGCGGCGGCTTCTTTGTGGCTCTTTCAAGTTCTGTTGAGAACGAGGCTGCCACTTTAGTCTGGATCTTGGCGGCCGTCACACGCAAGAAGATGGTTGAGGTGTGGGTTTTAGTAATGTCATCAGTCTGAGGGTTTTGAGCGACAGAGGCTTCTTCTGTGACAACCGCCTTGGGTTTCTGTGTAGAAGACGAAGACAAAGACGTTAGACGAGAGAAGAAGCTCTTGATAGACTGGTTCTCGGCAATCGGCCCGCCAAATGTTTCTGCAACTTTGGCCAGGGCTGTAGTCTTGGGCTTCCAGCTGACAGCTGCCATGTAGTGAGCATCAATTTGCGTGCTAGTGCGATCTACAGAAGCTACATTCATGATGCCCTCCTTGGTACGCGTGACGAGATCTCGAGGTATTGAGACGGACATGGACGGCGACGACTTTTTGTGAAGATCTAAGAGTTGATAGTCATCTATAAAGAACTCCAGTCGCTCCAACGCCACAAACGTTAAGCTGGTTGCCATGAACTGGGCCACGGAAAGAGCGTTAGGGAGAGGAGTAGTCGAATTACGGTAGTCTAGCACAAACGTAGTGTATTTGCTAGCCTGGTCTTCCGGTAGCTTTGACTTTTTTGTGAAGAGCGCATTACCCTTCCAGTAAAAGGCCATGGCCTCGGCACCAGAGCTCACAAAAGGCTCCTCGCAGTCAGCAAAGACGCTGTAAAAGCCGACACCAAAGGCGCCAATCTTAGTCTCGTCAGGGTTTCCCTCGGCGATTCGCTTCAGACGACCCCAGTCGGTCTTGGTAAACGGCACACCGTCATTCTGCACTACGAGCCGCTTCAACGTATGGTTTGTGATGGTGTGTTTGAGAATATCGGAGCGGGCCGGATTTGACGGTAGTGGCACGGATGTAGAGGGGACCGTCTCGAAGCGGATGGTTACTTTGGTGGCTTGGGCATCGGCCGCATTTTGTATGAGTTCTCGAAGCGTGGTCCACTCGCCCGAGTAGCGCGCTAGCACTTTGTCGATTAGGGCACGGGTATCAACAGTAACCGCCTCCTCGTCTTCTGCGCCCTGAAGAGCTGCTTCCCGCAGGCGAGAGTAGTCCATGACTAGACAAGCAGAGGATGTTCTGGCGTTTATTCTGAGGAGGTCGACAAAGCTATTGGTAACTGCGGCGTGGCTGTTCAAGCTGGATTTAGTTGAGTGGTTGTGATCGGGACCAGAAAGATAGGAGTCACGATGTGGTACATTCAATTATTGTATAAGCACTGATATACATAAGTCAAATGGAAATGCCACGGAAGTTAAAAGAGCCAGTAAAATAACGACTTGGGAGTAGAAGTGAACTTAAACAAAAGGAACATGGGAAGCAGAGTTCGTAAGATAAATCAACGCCAGTAAATAAGGCAGATTTGAGAGATAACTTTGATAAAAGAGTTTGTGTCTCAGACAAACATAAAACCATGCATGACAAAGAAGCCCAAAGAAGCCTGGTTGGCGATAGCTAAACCCTAGAGATAATATAGCTAGGGTTATCATGTGAAAGGTATGAGTTGCTAGTGTGTCCACCAAGGACATAGACAGACGACACGACCATCACACAAGTGACTTCAGTAGCGATTCGAGCGCTGGAAGAAACTAGATTCAAGCTTTTGCAAAAAAAACAAAACAAAACAAAACAACCTAAGTCCCCAACGGACACATCCAAGTAACACAAGCCCTGCTTGCTTGTTATAACTAACTCTCCTCCACCACCCAAACAGGAGGCACATAACCAAGAGCTCAAAACCCGGCACGAAAAGACAAAGAACAGAAGGAGAGACAAGACAAAAAACAAGAGAAAACACCGCCAAAACGCCTGATTGTTACAGAGAAGCACCGGATAATGGGCACATCAAACATAAAACGTTGCGTGCAAGCCCTGAGAAATGGCAACACGGAAAGCAGCCTAGACGACCGGCCTAGGGACCGACAATGAGAAAAGAAAAGGAAAGATGCGACGAAAGAAATATAAGACCAAAAGGTTGTTGTTGGCGACTGATCCAAGATTAGACCACCCTGCTAGCACAAGGCAAGGGAGTTGAGAAGAACAAAGAGGAAGGGAGAGAGAAAACGAAAGCCACATCTCGAAGAACCTTGGTTAGTCTAGGAGAAAGGACGGATTTTTGTCTATTCCCGCTTAGACATCGAACCGTCTACTCCCAGGCAGTCTCATCGGCCACGGTCTCGTCGGCCACAGTATCATCCATGGCGACATCGGCATCAAAGGCCGTCTCATTGCCAATGTTATCCTCAAGATCGTTACCGTCGGCATCGATGTCATTTCCATCAGCGGGGTTCTTAATGCGCTTGACTGGGGCAACTACGGATATCCCACGGCCACGTGCAGAAGACCATCGCTTAAGCCTGCGGTTAGTGCGGCGCATTGATGCTGAATATGACGCAAACTCCTCGCCAAAGTCATCAGGCTCCTCCTTCAGTGGGCATAGACCACCGAGGCCAGTCTGTTTGAATATGGCTGTCGGGCCTCCCTCCTCATCATCGCTTGGCGCAAGTGCATTTTCAATGTACTCCATACGGCGTAGTGCACGCACAATAGCACCTTCTTGCCGGCGTAGTTTGCGGGCCTTATGGTGAGCCTTGCGTAGACCACGGTTGAGAATGTGCTCGACACGTTGATTGCGGTTACGCTCGACGGCTAGTTGATGTGCAGTTGGCGGTCTGGACTTTCGAATAGGCATGGTATCTATGTCACGCTCACGATCGCCGCCACGGGAGCCGCTGGGTGACGAGACATCGAAAAGTGAGTGGTGCTTTAGTTGCCCTGCCCTTCGACTGGTGCTGCTGCGCTCTCCAACACCTGTCACCCGGTTCGGCAATAGTCGCGGAGGGGGTGTTGAGCGGGGACTGTCTAGTTCGGAGTCTTGCTTGTTCGGCCTTATGCGCGGGAGGATGGCCGGGCCATCATGGATCGGCTTGGAAAAGGCATTACGAGGCGCCCGCTTGCCATTGTTGTCATCATTAACAGAATGATCTTGTTCGAGAATACGATGTCGCTGCCGTCGCTTCTCTTCACCAAATGCAATTTCTTTGGGCGTGTCAATATTTTCCTCGCTCTCTTCCTCTGCGGTCAAGATACGTAGGGTAGGAATGCCCTGGTTGGCGACGTTGAGGCCATAGTCGACACCAGGGCCAAACGGGTTCTCATCGCATCCCTCCTCGGTAAAGTCTGACTCTAGATAGAACCAAGCTAGCCATAGAAAGGCTTTGGCGCGAGTGATGCTAGAGTAATTGGTTTTCATGACCAAGTCATGGAACTCTTGGTCAAGCGGGAAATGCAACTCATGAATCTTTTGGGCCGACTGCACAATCAAAAATATCAGATTAACAGGGTTGGTCCGCGGGACATTCTTAGCTTTGATTTCCAGAATGCTTCGTGGCTCCTCGCGGTCTTCAACAGCACCCTTGAGGATAGACTTTAGACGGGGTGCATCCTGGAGTTGTTTATAGGCATGTGTATCCTGATGGGCCTGTAAAGACGGAATAGCATGGTATGTTCTGAGTTGGGCGCGCATTTCAGGAAAAACTTGACGTCACACAAGAGGCAATGTTAGCAAGAAACGAAATAGACAGGCGGGCGAAAAATAAAAAAAAATACATCAGACTAACGGGATAGATAGATTAAGGACAGACGTACAGTTGAGAGTAGTGTTCATTCGGCCCATGTTGACAAGCAAGCAGACCATAGCCATGCCCTTGGCGGCTTCCCGATCACTAAGCAGTTTGTCGCGGAGGACTTTGCTGGTCTTGCTGCTGCGAGCCATGGTGTCGATGTAGAGGTCGGCAAAGCATTGCATACCCAGGCGTTCGGGCTCGTAACTGTTGAGGAAGACTTTGTTGTCGTCGTCGAAGATTGCACGGAGGAAGTCATACTGGATGTCCTTGCGCCATAACGGATCGCCATCCTCCTTTTTGAGATGCTTGACCTTTCCAATAGTGCTTTGATTTGCATCTCGCTGACCTCCCTTAGACTTGCGAGAAGACTTAGTATCGCGCTCACCGAGTCGGGAATCGTCATCGTCGTGATACATGTGGGTAGTGAAGGTTTTGGTGTGGGTTCGCGTGGGCGGAGCCGGTGAAGAGGTAACACTCGCGTCAGAAGCATCTGGAGAGTCTGGCATCGTGAATGATGGCGTAAAAATGGTTTGGGGGTAAATGGTGATGGCGACTTGGGCTGTGTCAAAGTTGAAAGGATATGCTTTGGATCGTGATGATACGATGGAAACAAGCAGGCGTTAAAAATAAGACAAGGCTGAGGCTGAGAATGAGATAATACCGTCACCTAAATGGTGAGAAAAAAATACGCAAGCCAAATAGCAAAGCTATTGCCTGGCGTCAGTCCAGTCTATTATGAAGAGCTGCATGCACCAGCAAAAGCAAGACTTTATCGCGAAA
This sequence comes from Ceratocystis destructans, assembly GCA_038407095.1. Taxonomy (NCBI): domain Eukaryota; kingdom Fungi; phylum Ascomycota; class Sordariomycetes; order Microascales; family Ceratocystidaceae; genus Ceratocystis; species Ceratocystis destructans. The sequence goes on from JAXASZ010000586.1 coordinate 66,720, forward strand.
TCAAAGTGAATTGCTTTTGTATAGGGAATATGAGAATTATTGCGAGATTGGATGTGGCTGAGGCAAGAAAAAATGTTCGTCAATGAGTTGACTAATACTGGGTAACAAAAGAGACAACAACACCCCCAAAAAATGATCACCACATAATTAACATTACTGTCAAGACAAGGCGTTCGTTAATTGCGTCGGACTTGGAACTGCCCGCAAAAAGCGACTTGACGAATCCATCGCGACCTATAACGCCACAGTCTAGCGCCACTGTAAGTTTCCAGCGCCACAAATATGTGGACGCGACTTGGGCCTAGACGTGACAGGAAAGCCATCAATATTGTACAATCTATGCAGGCTCTTTTGGACAAGTCAAACCTTCCATTATCCTTGTTTATTGGTTGATTTCAAGGCCTTATAGAACTGTCGCAGGCCGAGGCCAACTAGACGGCAATACTAACCCAACAGCATCTACTCGCACACTGTCGTGGCAAAGCTTGCTTAGCTAGCAGCCACCACATCTGTAAGCTCTCTATTTACTACCGCCTTTCTAGCATATGCCTATTTCTAGTTGATTTTCGCTTCTCTTATCACGATCTGTTGCTAACACTTGGTTGGTAATTTCAGGTAGTGTAACGAACAACAATAGCACACGCACCTATACTTTACTGCTTTTGTAGCCACCTCGTCTCCGTCGATCTAGTCTTGAAGCCATGTCGTCCGCCGCCTATCGGTCTCAATCGAATGCCGCCCTTACAACTCCAGTCAAGAAAACCACTATTCCACCACTAGCTTCAGAAAGCCCTGGCACCTGGAAACACCCGCAGTTGAACGAAATTCAACGTCGCCGCAATGCCTCGACCTTTACCGAGAAGAATATGCGCCAGGTGGCTCTGAGCATTGGCGCTCTGCTAGCTCTCTGGGCTTTGGAGTATGCGGCAACGGCGTACCTAAACTTTGACTTGTAGGTTGCCCGCTGCCCCGACTGCAAGCTCCATCATTTCGTTCTAACCACGTTCTTGTCTACACGTATAGCCTTTCCCGCTCAACGCGCTCTTATTTTGCCTGGGCATTCACTGTTCTTCATGCTGCGCCCATTGCAAACATGGGCCTTGCGCTATTGCCCCTTGTACGCCCTGTCGACAACCTTGCCGACATCCCACTGTCCAATGAGCAGCGCCACCTTCTTGGCCTTCCACTCCTCGCCGTGCCCACTGCCGATGCCAAACTCAGTACCCCACCTCGCTACTCGCGCACGCCTTCAATGGCAGACTCTGTCAACAGCCGTGCAAGCTACACCGGTTCCCCGCTTTCCGGCCGTGGAAGCCCAGCTACCGTTTCGCCGATGAAGAACTCGCAGTTTTCACCTATTACTAGCCCTCTACAGCATAAATCTGCTCAGTTCTCGCCTGTCTCTAGCCCCCTCCAACACAAGACCTCCAACAACATGCCCAAGCTTGGGTTTTTGGGCAGCAGCACCTCTAGCACTCGACGCCCGTCCTTTGGATCTAACAGTCCGTCGCTCGGGGTTGGAAGTAGTTCATCAGCTAGTCTATTTGCTGATATCGGTACGCCTAGCCCGGCTAGCAAGAGAGCCAGCGTAGGCTTGAACAGTAAGTGGCTGTACGAGAAGAGCCGACGACAAAGCGGCAACTAAGGCTATTGATATGAATAGTGTTTAAGAGGAGAAGCACATTAGATAAGCGAAAGAGTCCAGGCGTTTTTCTGTAGAATGCATATGAATCGATATGATAGAAGTGTGGAATGTAGTCTTGAGAAACTTGTAATGCGTATGTTTTGTGACGACACTCAACATGTATTCTATCATCATACTTGTGCATGTGCCACTGCGCCAAGCTTAGTTAAATCTTGTATACTCTGATAGATGAGGGATTTCCAAAACTAGTGAATACAAGTCTGAGACGCCCATCATAAATTCACTACTTACGATCTTGGAAACGGCATCAATATAACTTTTTTATTTTCGGCGCTGTCGATGTTCGCCTAGGCCTAAGCCTAAACCCAAACCCTTAGTAATACTCGCTGACTAAGCATTGACCAATAGCGTTTCTAGTGGGATGTGAACAAGGCCTGTCCTAGCTACGCTGTGGAATCTACGTCCATAGCGAAAACGTCTACAAGCACTGTTTAATTCGAGATGTAAATCAAGTTACTCCGTTCTGGCTTACCGACAACTTCAAACTTCACCGATCTATCACAATTCTGTCTATTGCCAGTCTACCTGTTTCTCTATACCTGGACTCCTCCAACCCGTCCGCTTCCCCCTCGCTCTATCTGATCTGACAGGCGCATTATGCAGAGTCGTTAGCTATGGGGGCCAGTGATTCTAAGCTCGTGTTCAAGAAGGGTATTTTGCGCCTTTCCGAGGAGCGCAATATCTCGCCTGACGACCCGTACTGGGTTTCTGTAAGATTCACTTCTGCATCGATTCCTCTCCTTCTCTTGTCTGCTGCTTGTCCCTCTCATGTATCATGTCCGCTAACCTCAACTGTGTCTTGTGTTCATGGCTGCCGTAGTTCTGGGAACTTCCCGAGTCAGCCGAAGATGTATTTAGCTTGTTTGCGCCGTCTGATATCCGTCGCACTCGCGACAATGCTCTCGAAAACCTTGAGACACTAGTTCTTGCTGCAACATCCCGGCTGTTCATGTTGCGCCACCACCCATCCTTCCCCGACCCTGAATATGCGCCCGACTGCGATCTGCTCAACTGTGTGCGAATTCTAACCCGCATATTGCCGTTTATCTTTGAGGAAGAGTCTCTAGCGCCTTGGGAGGTCAAGTTTCTTTGGGGCATCCGGCGCAAGAAGACTAGAAAGGCTTCCTTAGCTTCCGAGGTGCTCTTTGATGAGTCTATGGCAAGCCCAAAGCCGGTTATCGATGAGTTTGAGGAGGCCAAGCCGCTAGCAGAGGAGCTAATAGACACACTCATTGAACTGCTGTTTTTCTCTGGCTTCACTATCCAGAAACAGCCACCCGGCAAGGATCGAGTGTCGTTTGCCATCTGGCAGAGTGGAGTGGGTTGCAATACTACAAACCCAACAACCAAAGAGTTTGAGAGCAACCGGTGTGAGATTTTGCGGCTGCTAATTGTTATGGCAAGTCAAAGCCTATACATGACACCTCCAGTCTTGACACAGCGGGGTGTTAGGGCACTGTCATACATGTGCACATCTACAGACAAGCAAGCTGTTCTCTCTGTTCTCTGTTCTCTACTCAATACTGTATGAGCTCCTATAACCCCAGTGCTTGTATATTACACTATGAAAGCCATGTACTAACTGCCATGCTTTGACTGCTCTCTATTTCTAGACCCTAAAGTACAATCCTACTAGCTGGCGAGTTCCATACAACACTCTCGTTGTCAAGGATAGCAAGCAAGCACTAGCCACCCACTCATTGCAGCTGCTCCTTGCCCTGCTTTTATATCCAATTCCCGAAGGTTACCCGAGCACGAAGAATGTATACCGTCATTTCCTTGGCCGCTTGCATCGATCCCAGGACTTTCAGTTCATGGTTGATGGCATGACGCGCATTCTGAACCAGCCGTTACAGGAAAAGACCTCACTGATACCAGGGGCCCAGAACCAGGCCGGCTTTGTTTCTGAGGTGCTCATGCTATTCTGGGAGGTCACGCAGAGCAACAAGCGTTTCCGCGCTTTCATTGTCGATACCGAAAAGTGTCGTGAGTTTGTGGTGCTTGCGCTCTTCTACGCACTTGAATATAGAAATGATGCATCCAAGCAAGGCGTTGTGCGAATGTGCGCGTTTTTATTGCAGACTTTAAGCGTGGAGCAGAACTTTGGCATTAATCTCAATGCATTGTTTGAGGGCCACAACTCGTTGCCCATGGTCATGAGGATCCCAGGCTTCCGGGGTTCCTATGCCGACTTTTTGATTCACTCTATTTACAGCCTCATAGCCCAAAGTCACTCGAACCTGACGGCAATATACCCGGCCCTATTAGCTGTCCTAAACAATGTGGCGCCGCACCTTCAAAACCTCACACCGAAGACGTGCAACAAGATTATGCAGCTGTTTAGTTCCATGTCGTCACCGTCTTTCCTTCTTGCAAATGAAACCAACCACGACCTTCTCCGTGCCTTGCTAGAGACTATAAATGGCATAATCGAACACCAATACGATAGTAAGTATGGATATGTGGATTAGCGAATGCCACAATACATGTCTCCTTTTATTTTTATTTTTGTATCCTCCCTTGTTGCCATACTGACTATCGGGCCTGCGCCCCGTAGAAAACCCCGACTTTGTGTATGCTGTACTGCGTCACCGTAAACGAATCGAAGCTCTCCGCAGTTTTACGCTTGAAAGTGGCCAGGAAGAGATTGAGAGACGTCAACGCTCACGTAAGGAATCCAGCGCGAGCACTGAAACTTACGATCCAGCTTCCACTTCAAACAGGAGCTCGGTTGATGGCGGCTTCGGCTTTCTGCAGCAAAACCAGTCATCCAACAATAGTATTCAGTCACCAGGTCTTCGGAATGTGCCTGAAGATTCGACCTTTGAAATTGGCGACGATGAAGACAGCGATGACCCGGAACAAACTGACACCGAAGAAGATTACCGGCCAACCCCCACAACTACCGATAGTCCCTCGTGTGCTGGATCAGCAGTCAGCCCAGAAGATGCTGTGCCTGTGCAGCTAAGGGGCATGTCTGAAAAGGCTCGCGGCAAACTCCCAGCTGGTGCACCAACCTTTTCACGTCAAAACAGCCTGTCCAGCTTCAGCTTTCCGGTTAGTGGCCCGCGCAATACATCGGGCGTCTTTGAGCCTACCGCTGCCTGGATTGACCGCTGGCTTCCTGAGTTGCCGCTTCACACGTTACTTATCCTTATGCAACAGCTTGGTGCACTGATCCCGCGCCAGAACCTCACGCCTGATGTAGCGACGACACACGTGCGCCAGCAGATCCAGAGTATCAATGTTATTGGGCTTGAAGCATCATTAATCCGTGTCCATTCGTTCGAATGGGGCCCTATGGCACTAGGATGGTATGAGGCACTCCTATGGGGTCTGATTTTCACTAGCGAGATGCGTCTGAGCAACGGTGCCATGAGTCTGTGGGCTGGCACGGCTATTCGGCTGTTCCGCGTGCAGGAAACGGCGCCAGCAGGTCCAACGTTGACTAGCCCACGGGGTGCTGTTGATGCAGTGGGGAGCAACATTGTCTCGCGCATTGGTGCGATTAACTTGCGTGGTGCGGGCGGGAGTAGCACTGCAAATACAGGTTCGGGTGTGAATGGGGGGTCGGGATCAGGAGGAGCTCCTGCAAGGTAACAGCCGTGTGGTGGTATAGGAATACCGGGCTATGCTGAGTGTTTTTTCTTGTTCATTCCTTGTATTTTTTGTGTTTCTTACTACAAGCAAGCTCTCTAGCGCTATGAATGTGATGTGATGTTGATTATCAAACATGTGGCCCTCAAGAACAATAGGAAATAAACAGAGACGAGATGACATTTGGGTTGAAGTTGGGTAAAATAAAAAACTGTGCAGCCTGTGTTACTAATGCTTGGAGCTGTACCGGCCATTTTTGAGTCTTTCGTCTCTAGGACTTCGGTCACGCCCTGATTGCAGCCGGCTCTCATGTGAGTGTCCACTCCTATTTCTGTCGCCGGCATGTCGTTCTCTGCTACGAGACCTGTCGTGGTTCTTTCTGGAGCTCCGCTCAGCGCTCCTGCTCCTGCTTCTGCTCCTGCTCCTGCTCCTATAGCGACGGCTTCGGTGTCCATGCCGGTCTCTGCTGTCACGGTGGTGCCTTGACTGTGAATTGTGGGATTTGTTGGTTTGATGCTCGCGAGCGTCGTCGTGGTGTCTTGAATTATGGTGGTGGCGACGATGTGAGCGATCATCTCTTCGGTGCTCTCGCCTGCCATCAGAACGAGCTTTCTTTGTGTTTCCATTGCTATCAAGCTCATCTTCCTTGGTATCTTGGCTGTGTATGTCGCGGCCACGAGGTTTCACTTCGATTGCATTCGCACCGCTAGACTCACGCACAGGAGGGGGTAGGCCTAAAGCACGTGCAATTGCATCTTCTTCGGCCTCTTTGATCTTGCGGAGTTCGTCCTTGCGTAGCTGCTCTTTCGCCTCTTCAGCGGTTGGGTCGTCTGATTTGGAGTACCAGTTAAGGTCTTTGCCGGTTTGCCAGCGGCCAACAGGGGCTTTGAGACTATGGCCAAGATAGTTTTCACGGCGAGACGACTTGGCAACATCATCCCAGCTGAAATTGACGCCACCGCGGGAGCCTGATTTTCGAATAGTGGAAAGGAGGTCCATTGGATAATAAGCCTGATAAAGATGGACGGAGATGTAGGAATGATGATATTGCTAGGTTGTTTTGGCTAAACAAGACAATAGGAAAGTAAGGCTGGGCAAAAAAAAGCCAAAAAAAAACCCTTGTGCTGAGTCAGCAACAAAAAAACGAGAAGCTTAATGAGCGACCCGACACTCGGTAACAAAGCAAGGCAGAATAGGCTTCAAAATTGTATAGGAAAGACAGTAGCAAGTTCAGAGGCTGATGTTTTAAATAACTTGCTGTACAAGCTCTAGGACGTCGAATAGACCCGTCGGCGTAGCTTCTAGTTGCTTTAGACCTAGGCCCAGAACCATTGTCCGTTCATCCTCAGGGCTTTTGAGAGAAATGTAGTTGGCGATTTGCGAGGCTAATAGATGACCTGCCGCTTCTCTATCGCTACCGCCGCCGCCAAAGAGCGTTGTAGGCGTGATATGAGAGGCGGGAAGCATATCTTGTCGTGGGTGGCTCGCGGTGAGGCCGGCCATGCTGGCGGGGGTGGCGCGAATAGGGACGTGAATCTGGACAAATAAAGGAAGGAGTTAAAAATCTAATATGCGCAAAGACAAGTCAAAGATCGGGTACTCACCCATTGAGCTAAGCGGCCTTCTTGTGAAAGCGTGATCATGACCTTGTCAGTGAAGACTCTAGAGGTGGCTTCTGTAGGGATGCCGTTAACAGTAGCAACAGCTGTGTGGGCCCGAATAGGGTAGGGAGTATCAATCGGACCAGAAACGTCCATGTTGGAGAAAATACAAGACTAAGGAGAGAATGGGTGGCAGCTAATGGGTTTTCTATGCTATGCGTGAAAGCTTGCGTAGTGTACTCAAATACAGAGACGAAGGACATATCAAGCTTGCCCCGCACTATTCCCAAAGCGGGTGATAAGACAAGGCGGTGAGGGTGGCAGAATCTCTTATCAACTTTTTTTTCTAGGTAAATAATTTGAAGGTAGAATGTTTTTGGCGACAAGACCTACTTGTGGTATCGACAATACTAGCTTCCTTTGGTCCTATATTCTCGACAGTCGACGGCCTGCCTCAAACACCAATCTCCACAGGCTATCTCTTGCTGCAACTGCCTCCATAATGCCCAAGTTCGTTCCGCGACAACGCAAGCATAAAGTCTTGGCCCGCGAAAAGGCTGCGGCTAATGCTGTACACACATACGACCCGAATGCCGAGGAACTGACACCTCTTGATGCGGCTAAGAAAAGAGAGCTGGCCGAGGCGAAGGCGGCGTTGCTAGAAAAGGGCACAAAAGTCAGCAGCAAAAAGGCCAAGCGATTGGAAAAATACATTGATAAGAAGCTGCGCAAGGACGAGAGCCGCATGCTTATCCAGAAACTGGGCGAGAGCAAAATTGACACATCGCTGTTCGCCAAGACAAGCGCCATTGGCCAGGCCAAAGAGACAAAACGACAGACGCTACAACGAGCGCTTCAGGAGGAAAAGGCAGGCATTCAAAATGAAGACTCCAAGACGATCTTGTACCAAGAGAGGGAAGAAGTTGATGTTAGCGAGGCCCCAGAAGTGAAGAAGCTTCTCGCGTCCGATGAGCCAGCAAGAAAGCGCAAAAAGAGCAGGGGTAAAGGAGGCAAGCCTAACACTAAAGAGGAAGAGGAGGACAAAGAAATTGTTGATGTCAAGCCTGAGTCTGATCCTGAAGCTACACGTGAAGACATACCAGAGGCCCCTGAAACTGCACCAGCAGTGGTGTCTGTGGGCTCTGGCCTCAAGAGACCGCTTGAAACAGACGATGACGGCAGACCAGTGTTGAAAAAGAGACAGAGACGTGGTGGTGTTGCAACTAAGCATTCATTGATATACGCCAAGCCACAGGTCGTGGAGGAGAGTGGGGATGACGATGAGTTTGAGGGCTTTGATGATGAGGACGGCGAAATCGATAGTTCGGAGGAGGGATCTGAAGTTGAGGAAGACGATGAGGAAGACAATGAGGAGGACGATGAGGAGGACGATGAGGAGGACGAAGAAGAAGATGGAGAAGAGGATAGTTCCGATGGAGACGAGGATGAGGATACTAATGACAGCGATTCCTCTGAAATCGACCAGGAAGAAAACAAGCAACGCTCGTCTTCCTTCCGTGCTTGGGCTCTTCAGCAACGAAACGAAGCTCTAGGCTTCACGCCCAGTACCGAAGCCTCTTATTTAGAGTTTCCTACCGTCGAAGGCTTTGTGCCCCGCGCCCCGGAAAGCGACCCCCTACCACGAGAACTACAACCCACTACAAACCTAGAACGCAAAGTTTATAGTGTCACTGTGAGCAGGCCCGAAGCCATCCAAGAGGCACGCATGAAGCTGCCCGTAGTGGCCGAGGAACAGCGTATTATGGAGGCTATCCATAATAACGACATTGTAGTGGTTTGTGGTGCCACCGGCTCGGGAAAGACAACTCAGATTCCGCAGTTCCTTTTCGAGTCGGGATACGGCTCGCCCGAATCTCCAACCCCTGGCATGATCGGCATTACACAACCCCGCAGAGTCGCTGCTGTTAGTATGGCGAAGCGGGTGGGCGAAGAACTAGCTGAATATGGAGCTCGCGTTGGCTATCAGATCCGCTTTGACGGTACAGTTGACAGCAAGACAGCTGTCAAGTTCATGACGGATGGTGTGCTATTACGCGAAGTGGCGCAGGACATTACACTAGCCAAGTATTCGGCTATTGTTGTTGACGAAGCCCATGAGCGCAGTGTTAACACTGATATCTTAGTTGGCATGCTCAGTCGTGTAGTCAAGCTGCGTCGTGAGCTGGCAGATGAAGACAAGACAGGGGCCACCAAGCCTCTTAAGCTCGTCATCATGTCGGCTACACTGCGGGTGGATGACCTAATCAAGAACCCTGTGCTATTCCCTACTCCTCCGCCTGTGCTTGAGGTTGAGGGACGCCAGCATCCCGTGACACTGCACTTTTCACGTCGTACACACGCCGATTATGTAGAGGAGGCATTTAAAAAGGTCTCCCGCGCGCACCGAAAACTACCCCCTGGCGGTATCTTAGTGTTTCTGACTGGCCAGAACGAGATAGCCCAATTAAGTAAGAAGCTGAAGGCTCAGTTCGATGGTGGGGCTTCGTCAGGCAATGCGCCTAAAGTCAAGGTCCTGGCTTCGGAGGCGGTTCTAGAGGCGGAGGACATCGATCTTGGCGATGCTGACATGTCGGAGATGGTCGACGATATGGTTCATGACAGTGAGGACGAGGAAGGAGAGGACGGCGACGAGGATGAGTTCAAGATCGAGGATGACGACGAGGATGCCCCGCCAAAAATGAAGGTCCTACCCCTCTACTCGCTACTTCCTACTCGGGAGCAGCTACGTGTCTTTGAGCCGGTCCCTGAAGGCACCCGTCTCGTGATTCTCGCCACCAACGTTGCTGAGACATCGCTAACCATTCCTGGAATCCGCTATGTCTTTGACACCGGCCGGGCTAAAGAGCGGCGCTTCGATCGGCTCTCTGGCGTACAGAGCTTTGATATTGGGTGGATCAGTAAAGCTAGCGCATCGCAGCGAGCTGGCCGAGCCGGGCGTACTGGGCCTGGCCACTGTTACCGCCTGTATTCATCGGCGGTTTTTGAGCGTGATTTTGATGACTTTTCGCAGCCCGAAATCCTTCGCATGCCCATTGAAGGCGTGGTGCTGCAGCTCAAGGCAATGAAGCTGCACAATGTGGTCAATTTCCCCTTTCCCACAGCACCCAGCCGGCCCATGCTGGCTCAGGCCGAGCGTCTGCTCGAGTATCTTGGGGCACTGACGGCCGAGGGTAGTAAGATCACGCCCTTAGGAACCACCATGTCCATGTTCCCGCTATCCCCGCGCTTTGCTCGTATCCTGCTCGTCGGTCACCTCCATGACTGCATGCCATACACCATTAGCATGATCGCCGCGCTCTCGGTCGGTGATATCTTTATTCCTGAGAGTCATGTGGTCCCCCAAGAACCAGAGGCCAATGCCGACGGTATCGTGTTTAACGATGGTCGGGACGACGAGCGCACTGCACTCCGCAAGAAATTCAATGCTACCCATCACCGCTTCTGCCACCTTGATGAGCGGTCTGACGCGATCAAATTGCTTCAGGTACTTGGCGAGTTTGCCCATGTGTCAACCGAAGCCTGGGCCCGTGACCATTTTGTGCGATACAAGGCACTTGCGGAGGCCAGCCAGCTACGCAAGCAGATTGTCTCACTACTGCAAAGGTACATTCCAGCATTCGCTAATCTACGCGTGGCCGACAAACTACCGCCGCCGAGTGAGAAGCAGGTGGCCGCGCTGAAGCAGATGGTGGCTGTGGGCTTTGTCGATCAAATTGCTATTCGGGCTGATTTGTCACCAACGCCACCCGAGATGCGCCGAAAGCCACGCCGAGCTATTGACGTCCCCTATGTCCCTCTAGTTCCACTGAATGACGGGCCTGGTGGTGCCAGCAATGCAGACCCCCTTGATAGCATGGTATATCTACACCCTTCATCACCCATGGCACACTTGTCTGTTGCTGAGTGTCCCGAATACGTGGTCTACGGGCACCTGCAACGTGGCGCGGCTGTGGCTATTGGAAGCGACAAGACCCCTAAAACGCGCATGCACTCGTTGACCGACATCACGGGTGCACAGCTAGCTACTATTGCCAAGGGAACGCCGCTCCTAAGCTGGGGAAAACCGGTCAAAGAGGTTGGTACGCCTACAGCTACTGAACGCGAGGTCTGGGTTGTGCCTTACATCCGTGCCGAGGGCACTGGGGGCCAAGGATGGCCGCTGCCGATTCGCAAGGTCAAGCAGAAGAAGGTAGCAGGTAAGGGGTGGGTTGTGTTGTAGAAGAACAATGTAAGCAAAAGAGAAGGCGTTTTTTATATAAAGGTATCTGTGTTTCTACAGCACGCAAGTTTAATGTAATGCGAATATACCGCTTTCTTCTCATTGTCAGTTAAACTTGTGCCAAATGTAGGTTAAGTAAGGGCTTTTCCCGTCTATGTTAACATCAATTCATGTCTGTCTAGCTGCATACTTATTACGTTACTTGTGTCTAGCTCTACCCAGCTTGCTTCTTTAGCCTGATCCGCTTCACTTCCCTCGGTTGCGTTGTTAGGACGTCCCTGGGCTTGCTTTCATTAAGACTCATGCCCAAGCTCGTCTCAGAATTTTGCATGGCATTAGAGCAAGGCCCTCCATTTTTGGGCGTGGTTAGCGTAGAGGGAGGGCAGTTTGCCTTAAGCTCTTTGGGTTCCTTGGGCGCTTTAGACGGCATCTTGGCCTTGGCAGCGGGTTTTAGTTCGGCTTTTCTTAGTGTCCTGGGGTTGGATGATGTTGTAGGAGTGTCTTTGCTAGGCGACTCGAAGTAAAAACTCTTAGGAATAGGCCGGGCTAGTGCGACAGCCTCGGGCAACGATTGCGGTAGCTCGAGACGTTTTTTGGGCACACTCTGCGGCTTTGGCTGCAGTCGCGATTGCCCAACTTCCATCGCTGACATAGGCGGCTGAAGCTCCAGCTGTCTGTCAAGTTCCCCTTCTCTCAAGTCAGTCTCCAAAACAGCCACAGCCACCCTGTCTCTATCTACCTTCTTATTCTTGTCGGTCACTTTTGCCTGTGCCTGTCCTTCTGATTTTTCCCCGCCATCGCCATTGTTGCTATTTGACACCGACTTCGCTTTCTAGGCAGCCGCTGGTGTTGTAGCAATACTCTTGCTCTTTCTGCGCCGCGGCTTTTGCGAGCCCTTGCGCTCCTTGGAGCTTCCTGGGACGTCCTTCTTGTCATCTTTTTTGCCAGCCTTAAGAGAGCCTACGCTAGCCAAAGACGGTGCGCTGGCATTTGCGGCGCTAGATGCTGCTGCTGCTGCTGCTGCTGCTGCCGCCGCCGCAGAGCGGCCAGTAGACGAAAGATGAAACTTTCCAGGCTCGCCGGTTATGGGGTTCTCGTCAATGTAGTCGCCGCCATAACGCACATGTATTCTCATGGATTCCTCAGCCAAGCGCTGAAGCGCTCGTTTTTCGTTTTCGCTAGGGCCTGTATTCATAGCCTGCTGCGATTGAGAAACCTGTGAGTTTCCTGGTGCACTAGAAGCCGCATCAGGGGTTTCCTTTTTGACAAGAGGAGAAATATACGTGTGTCCTTGAGAGGGTTTCCAGCTGCGGATGGATTCGGCCTGGGTGATGATAGTACGCATCGACGAGGCAATGGTGGCCTAGAAACAAAAGGAGGGCAGCTGCAGTTAGCAAAAGAGGCAAAGAAGGAGAAAGAGAAAACAAAAAGCATCGTGTGTGTTCGTGTACATACCACACGCGAATTTATTATATCCGCAAGCATTGGCGCTTGGTAGATGTTCTCACCGACCACAAAATATGTAGCTAACACCATAACCTCGTCTTCTTCGCCAGGTTGCTTCTTTCGCATCTGCTTGTTGATGACCCATACGCCTGTGCCCATTCCAGGGCCCATCTCAGCCGGCTCCTCAACCACCATAAACTCTAGCCCGGTCATAGTGCGCAAGTGACCCTCAAAGGCCTCCCGTGTTTGGATCAGCGGGTACATATTCTGGTTATGCATGGCCTGCGAAAAAAGAACCGCATTGTTAGATGTGGAGTCGAAGAAGGGCGAATGGGCAAAATAGTAAAGAATTGTGTTGCTATGAATGCCGCCAAGATCGGCTATGGCCATGGGACTACGCCATTGGATTTCATCGAGCTTAGGCTCTTGCACGGGCATGTTAGTGAAGGGCGAGGCTGAAAAGAGAGAACGATTAATAATGGTGGCACGTGATTATGATGCGACTGGTGGTCGTAGGGATTATGAAGGGTGCTGGCAATGGCGACTGTGAATAGCTGGTGGTTGTAACGGGAAAGAAAAAAAGAGACGATTAAAAGGCTGTGACGTCGACTTTGGCTTGCAAGCTATAGTGTAGTATTCGAAGTCTACGGGCCGTCACTGGCTGTCTGCCAGCTGTTGGCCTCTTTCACGAGCCGACGCTGCTTACAGGTGTCACCAGGTGCCAGTAGGTGCGGAGCTTCATGCTTATTCTATGTATTATTACAATACAACACCCTTCATCATTACTTCTGGCCAAACTTCTCGCTACCACCCGCAAACACTTGGTCCCAATCAAACTCGCCCCAGCGAATATCCGGTGCTAGCCCAGCAAATTTCCATACGCCGTCGACCTTCTTGTACCAGTGCTGGTTGGCTGAGTGTGCGTGGCCCTTGACTTGGACCTCAGTCAGGGTGTCGTCGGTGTAGCGCTGGTGAGGCACACGGAGTTGATGCCAGCCAATCACCTCAGTGTCTGAGACACGCTCCCACCGTGTTGCGCCAACAAAGTGCTGGGTTCTCAGTAGTGGGTCGCCGAGCACTTTGTGGTCGGAGATCATAGTAATGAACTCTTCGGCTGGCATGGCCTCCCAGAGCTTGTTGAGGAAGGATCGGTAGTCAACCTGCACGCAGTTGGTTAGCTTGGGACTCGCATGGTAGCTGTATGGGGACGGGGGGGGGGGGGGGGGAACTTGCCCTCAATGTGGGTGCAATAACACGCCGGAGACGATCCCAATCTTTGCTATCGTAGCTGTCGGCCCATTCATACAGAGCTGTGTTGAGTCCGCAATAGTCTAGACTCCTGGAGTTAGCATGAAGTCACCTTGACTTTCTTGTCCAAGCTATAGAGATGCAACATACCTTCGAAGGAGATAGCCTTAGGATTAGTGACCGACGGGACCGGCATCTCGGTCAGAGTGCTGAAATTAGTGGCCATGATAGATGACTGTGATATCGTGGCTGAAGTGGTATTAAAAGTGATTTGTGTAAAAGTGTGCTGTTGATGAGAACTTGGTATTTGAATAGCAATGGTTCAGGGTAACTCACTTCTTATATACCCAGCCAGCTCCGTAAGCTTCCTTGATCACACCAACTTTCCCCCCGGATATATCTGCACGTGTTAGGTATTATTCATGCTCTGTGTTGCAACTGGATATACCTAAAATAGACTTCCAGATATCTGCAGGTGGTCAAGAGCACTATAAATGCACTCGTTGCAAGTCGCTTTCTGGACTTGTAGCCTCATCTAGTGACGGAGAAGTTAGACCCAAGCCCCTACCCCTAGCATGTTACATCTATACGAGATACAGACGCCTCTCCTACTTGAGTTCAACTGCGTTGGTTTCTCTACTTTTGCTATAGCAGCATGACAAAATTCAATGTGAGTTCCATCCCTAGGCTCAGCGCTTCGGACGGTGCGTGGGGAAGTCCAGTGCTGATCCTGATTTTGCTTCGCGGTTGACCATTTATATAGCTAAAGCGGGCGGCTGGGACGACAGCTGGAAAAGGCATAGCTCCGTGCATGTTCCATTAGTATCTTTGTCCCCAATAGCCCGATGCAATACAAAGCCTTGTACTATAGACCCGGCAGTACCAAGCCATCCACCCACCCCAGCTGCACTTCTTCCCTTCGTCTTTTTAATCACTCTACAGCCAAATAGGACTGGCAATAAGAAACGGCCAGTTTGGGGAAATGAATTTAGTATAATTTAATTATATTGAATCAATCTCACAAAATATCAGCTCCCTTTCCTGGCTTTCACGACGTTCGTGTTACTCCAACGCCCGCCTCACCCACAGTGTTGAGTTGCCTTCAAAATTCGCATCCCGGTCCTGCCGCTTGCGCGCTCGGTGCAATTTGATGCCTAGTTCGTATTCTTCACGCCGGACCTCCGCAAGCTCGTCCTCTAGTGCCTGGACCTTGAGTTTCTCCATCTCGCGTTTCTTTAGCACCTCAGGCCGCGCTAGCAGATTGTCACGTGGCATCATCTCTGTCATCTTGGCAATCGATCGGTTGATGTTGATACGCCGGTTTGCTAAGGCTTCTAGCAGTGCGCTAAGGTGTGCTACACGATCACTAGCCGAAGCCTCCGGGGGAGCAGGTGGTAGCGCCTTACCTCCAGGGCCATTGGTGTGGATTGAGATGGTGTCGGAGTTGAAGAGTTGGGCCGTAGCCATGGACTTAGGGATGGGGTTGTTGATAGATGTAAAGATAGGCTGGTTTGAGCTTTTGGCAGGAGTAGCTTTGTTTGGGGTATCACGCGACATAGGCGGCGTCAAAACAGTATGAAGGTCAACCCCAGTTGGGATATTGTTTTCCTCGTCATAGCAGTATTTATCCGAGAACGATCGCTGAAATGTAGACTCGGGATAGATATGTGCCGCTTCGGAAAGTTGCTTCATTGCCTCTGGAATCTCGGGCAGCGGCTCACCCACATCGACAGGGTTGACTTCAGGCGACAGACTGTAAACTGAAGTTGCAACGGTTGTGACGCTAAAGCGCGACGCAGGCTGCGACCAATCAGGTTGTCTACTATCGTCGCAAGTAGATTCATGCGATGCCTCTGGAACAGGATTGCGAGGCACAGAGTTTATGCTTGCAGTGCTCGGTGTGGGTTTTCTACGGATTGATTTGTTCGAGATGAGGTCGGCTGAGATATGTCGAGAAGGAACCTGGGCTTGGAATACTGAATCTGAAGGAGAGTGCTGGTGCTGGGTTGGGCTGGAGGTATGAGACTGCTTCTGAGGCGGATCACGCTCAACGGTTCGAGGAGGTGTAGGATAGTCGACAACTTGTGCGCTGGATTGGCCTTTAGGAGACGTCACTGGCGTTATTTGGCCCTTGGATTTAGACGGCGCCATTTTGCGAATCACAGGTACAACACCTCCCGTTTCAGATCTTACAGGGGAGACCACGCCGGAAATGGAAACATTTCTACGAGCCTTGACGCCAGTTTTGTTGTCATGAACCGGGTCGAGGATGGCGGTTCTACCGCTCGCACCTATCCATGCCGGGCGCGCCTCCTGTCTTGTCTGGAGGGGCATATTTCTTGACTGGGTCTGCTGATCTTGCTCCTGGTCATGCATTTGCGTCTGAATCGGCGTAGGTTGAGAGGCAGATCGCAGACCGGTGACCTTTTGTGTATAGGTGTGTGGAACTCTAGTTTTAGACATGTGAATCTGATTAGAAGGCTCGAGGTGTTCATCAGTACGACCAGAGTTAGTCTTGGACTTGGAATTGGGCGATCTGCTAATGCCCTGGGCGTACTCTGCCGGCTTCACTTGTGCCGATCGGCCTGGGCCCAATGTAGGTTCTCCAGTCATTGCATCCCAACGCATATCACGACCCTCGGCCATGCGGAAAACCTGACGGCCAACTTCCGACTGGGGCTGGCGCATTTGGTCTCTGGAACTGGCAGCACGAAGGGCCCTTGTCTTGCGCTCACGTCGCATCGCGGGGATGTTCGAATGGTCAGTAGGTGTGGCCCGAGTATCACAAGAAGCCATTTCGTCCGAAGATCCCATAGGCGAGATATCACCAGGGGGGTTGCGGGGGGCATCTATTTGAGGGGCCAGGTCAGGCGAGCTAGGAGGGGAAATCTCGTGGGACATGGTGAGATTAGCAGGCGTACGGCTAGACATAGTGTGCATAGCCAAGCAGGGTTTGAAAACTTGGCGAGGCTGGTTGAGGGTAGACGTCGATAGCTTGGGATCAAGACGAGGTTTCCACTCAGAGCCAATAACACCAATGTATTTGATGGGAGATGTGCGTAGTGGACTTGGACTTTCGCGAGGAAAATTCAAATCTGACGTTGATTTACTAAAAGAAAAGTTAGAATCGGAGGGAGCCAAAGTTTTTTTCCTTTCTCTTTGCAGGCGAAATAATGAAGGTGAACTGAGGGGAACGATTAAGCCAGTCGCCAGTGGCAACAGGAGAGTGGCTAAGTACTAAAAAGGAACACAAAAGAAAGTTGCCTGAAAAAGGCGTACAAGGAAACAGATTCTTTTGACGTCATTCTCAAGTGTACAGGCAGGCGCAGGACCACAGGAGCAGGGACTACAAGTTGGCCATGAGCGGGCGAAGTTACCAAGCACTTGCGAGAAAACTGAACAGGCGATAGCAAACAAAGGATAGTAAGCTAGTAACCTCATCTGACAGCGAGCAAGGGAAAAGAGCCGGCATGGTGCAACGAGTAAAAGGTGACTAGCATATTCGCGTCGCACAGCTCCCTGCATTCACACATTTCAGGCCATGCTGTGCAGCATGGCTTGCATAGAAAATGCTTAAAACGAAGGGAAAAAAAAGGACCAACTCACTTTATACGCACACGCCGGTTTTGCTGCCCCTGAAGATAGAGCGGGTTGCTAGGCCGACGCGAATGAGGCACAGTCTGGGACCTCGATCGTGGAACAGACGACGACGGAGGGAGTGTTGGTTGTTGAGGCTGCGAAGATGCGCCTAAAGACTGTTGGAGAGAGGACAGGCAGATAGGATGGGCAGCCAGGCCGTTGAGAAAAGGGCGATCCTTATGAGTCGGTTCTTGACGGGGCTGGCGTTCAGGGGACGAAGTTGCAGGTGGATTAGGAACCAGGCCAGCACTGTAGCTATAGCTTTGCTTATGGCTGTAGCCGTGCACGTAGTTTGGCGACAAAGTAGAAGGCTGCGAGGACGGAGTAACAGTAGAGCGCAGCTTTATTGGAGATGTGATGGCTGAGCGTGGCGTTGTAGCAGGTGCAAAGCACTGCGGTGAGCGCGACGAGGAAGATCTGGACTTGAAGCTGGGATTGCGGCAGGTTTCGACCAAAATCGAAGTGGTGTGCTGAATTTCTAGTTGTGAGCCAGATGACGCAAGAACTGAAGCCGATGCCTTTTCGTAGGGGCTTTGGTTGCGCGCTTTGCTACGAAGAGAGCGAAATCGACGGATATGCGTGGGTGGTGGTGCAGTTGTTACAATAAAGCCGTCGTTAGGGGCTGAATCGTTGGAAGTGGAGGTCCTCATTCTGTAAATTGCGCCTTGGGCTAATGGCTGATATAGACTGATACGCGCGAGCGCCCCTACTGCGACTGTGCCCTGAAGTTTGGCCCTGGGCTCTTGGAAGAAAAAACCAGGTGATTGGTCCCCGTGCACGATGAGACGCTACCAAAAAGACCAGTATAGATTCAGGATGCAGAGACCCCGGTCAAGGATGAGAAGAGAAAAGAGGAAAGGTCCAAGCTCTATTCTAGCCTGTTGCGTCAAATCCGACTTAGCTGCTTGCTATAAGCCAAGGGGCCAAGACAAAGTCAATCTTTTTTTGACAGCTGACGAAAGAGGCTTTCGTTGTTCTCGGTACCGCAAAATAAGACGGGATGATGCGACGTGGATGGATAGACGGGTTTAAGCCAGGAAGATGAGATTGCTTGTTACAGGGCAGCCAAGAAATAAGAGGGACAGAAAAATAAGGCAGGAGAAGGTTGCCAAGCCTGAACTTAGGATACGTGCCTCGCAGCTCGGAGTCCGAAGTTATCAATCAAGAAGCAAAAAGAAAGGATGTACGTCAGTCGTAGTTCGTGAAGAGAGACTGGGAGTAAAGTCGAAGGCCGGCCACGACAAAGGTGAAATTAAGAGCGTAATATATGGGGGCGACGTAAGTATGCAATAATGAGAAAGAACGGGCTATAAAGAAGGGATAATATAGAGCAAAAAGAAAAGAACAAGATAGAAACAAGAAGCGAATGCAAGATGCCAGATGATGCAGAAAAGGGGAAGAATGAATACTGGAGTCGGACAAGCAGCAGGACCGCAAAGACGAGAATGGATGTTGTGACAACAGACTCGGCAAGCCAGCTATATGATCTTCGAGGCAAAAGAACAAACAGACGGGCAAAGCGAGCAAGCAAATGTAACGTGTAACGTGATGATGGCAATGTTATCAAGACAAGCCAGGTCGAGTCAGAAAAGAAAGCATAATTGGGTCCGGCCGCACAAATAAAGAATGGAAAGAGCGCAAGCGCACAAAAATGAAATAACAGCCCTAACAAGAGCAAAGGAAAGAGCTCGCAGCAGCAATACGGATGGTTATTGCAACTCGGAAAGAGAAGGGGGAAGGAAAGAGAGAAAGAGGAAAGAGGGACAGAAAGAAAGAAAGAAAAGAAGAATAGAAGTAAAAAAGGAAGAAGGAGGGGAGGGCGGAGGTGGGGATGAAGAAGAAAAGAAAGACGAGCAAGAGCAAGAACAAGAACAAAAGAACAGTTGCCTACTCTTGCTCGTCAGCCTTCCAGGAAAGAAGCAAGGTTCAGTCAAGCCTTTTCATCCCAATTTTCATCTGCTACAGCAAGAAAAGAGCAGGAACGGCCACAAGGCTCATATACCTAAACAGGAAAGGACCGACCGACCAGGCAAGGCCCTCCTTCCTCCCCTGCCCACCTGGTGCTCTCCGGATGTCGACCCCCCTTCACCCCTCTTCCGTACGTAAGATATATGCTCTGTTTTCTTCAAGTAGTCCTGTCGCTTCCCCCTTGCCCTTCTTCCCTGTCCCTGTTCCTGTTCCTGTCTAGTGATCGGCTAGGGTCTGTGCTGTCGCAGTGCGCAACACATGTAGGAGTTGTTCCTGCACTGAAGCCCATCTGTACGATGAATACATGAAGTCTAGACTCCTGGACTGTCTTACTACGTGCCACCTTCCACCCCTATCGCTGCTTTCAGATGTCTGGACACACTGATATACCATACCCTCTTAGCATCTTCATCATATCTATCCTGCCCCACCCCTACTCCCCCGCATTATGTACAGCATTGCGGTATCCGCTGCAGCATCGCCAGCTATAACCCACCACCTGACATTCTTTATCCCCTCTTCCTAGGCCGGATACTTTTTAGTGCCCTTGTTGTCTCTTTCATCCCATCCTCACAATTATCCCTGGCTAGGCTCCGCCTCATCTTCCCTTCGTTCGAACCTGTTTCACCTTCGTTTAGGATCTTTAGACCAGCTCTATTTACGTCTCCCACACACCAAAAGGTAATTAGGACTAATTAGCATAGTTTCATGCATCTTATCTATTTAGTCCACAACATCAGAATTCATGTCTGTGTTAGTAATATCATGATCCCGTGAACCTGTGCTCGAAGGGAGTACTTGGCAAGGAAATCTTGCGTAAGAAACAATGAGACGAAATCAGGCAGGCAATATCGGAAGTCTCAAAAATGCAAATAACGCTAACCTATCCCATTCCATCCCATCTTAAAACTCCGGCCCAACCTTGCTATTATATCACCGCAACGCCGGCCGCGGCAGTCGGGCTGGTATCGAGTCATCTGTATCAGTGTCATCTGACGAAGATATGTACATTGTCGACTTAGGTCTAGCAGCTCTATCCTGTGTGGGCTTGCGTGACGCTTTTTCCTGGCTTTTATGCGTTTTCCTTCTTCGCACTGATAATAGTTGCTCCATCTCACTGTCTTCTGCTTCGCTGCTCAGGGGGGAACTAGGTCTTATGGCACCCGCTATTCCGGCCTTTGGAGGACTACGACCCGCACCTAACTTCGGTGTAGCTTCTCGCATCTGAGGCTTAGTTTTCGTCTCTTGCACATGTGCCAACGTATTTGTAGGCCTCGCGGGGGTAAGGGGCCGTCTCTCGGCTGGTTCTGTAAATAGCCCGCCGGTGGCTACCAATTCTGTTTTGCTTGGGGTGTCACCAAAGCCTGAGCTCAATCCCGAACCCAATTCAGAGTATCTCCCGCCCTTCTTTGGCATTCGGACGCCGTATCTCTTACGAGTTAGACTGATCTTAGTGGCCATACGGTTGCGGATAGCATCAACCTTAGACCTATCATCTTCTTTGAGAGTCTTCTCTATTAGTTGACCGTACGCATTTTGAATTTCTTGAATCTCCCATTGCAATCGGTCAGTCTGCTCTTGAGTCAAGTGTGCTATAGGGTTACCCTCGTGTTGATCGAGAAACTCCTGGCTAGGCTGGGAGATAGCCTCAGAGGCCCTTAGGGGCTTAAACCTTCGCGTTGATGTACAAGGCAAAATTCTGTTGGCGTCAGTTAGACTTTTCCGATCTGCGCCGATACGTGCAAATGATGATCGGGGGAAGAGGGGGGGGGTGGCATACGTAGGTGATTGAAGTCCTAAATCAGTATCTTCATGGACATTTTCCTCGTTCTTTATGGTATTGTCGGCTTCAACAGTTGCAGAAGTATCAGAAGCCACAGAGGGCTGTGTCTCTGTAGAATCAGGCATGGATTCAGAGCATAGCTTCCGGGGCTTCATAATCTCGGGGACGGCGTACGGTGTGGGTAATCTATTAGAAAATCCAGTGCCGTTTGGATGAGATGGAGACTGTCCTAGACGGGAGTGGTCACCACATATCCGCTTAGCGGCATGGAGTTTAAGTGACTGGATAGAAGAAAGCGAAATGCCACAAAACCGACAACCATAGTTTTTCTTGATTTTTCGCGGCTTGAGACAGAATTTGTTTGTGGTATGCTATTAGTAGGATGTTAGCAGATGAAAAAGCAATGTCGGTTTTGAGGACGGCTTACTGTTTGCTTGGCTTTTAAAGACGGAAATATCATTTTGCAAAACGAGCAGCTGATATTAGGGGTGAAGCCCTCTGCTAACGAAGGTTCTTGGGGAAAGTAGACTTTGTATAATGATGCATTTTTACCAGAGGGTGACTCAACCTCATGCTCAAGCTCGGGCTCAGGCTCGGGCTCAGCTCCAGACTCAACCTCAGACTCAACCCCAGGCTGAACCATAGGCTCAACCGTAGGCTCAACCGTAGGCTCAACCATAGGCTCAGACTCCGGTGTAATCGCGTTTGTTCTTACCTTATTCTGGGTAGCCTGAGCCATATCATTGTCGGCTGCATCTTGAGGCTCTTGCCTCAGTACAGACTCACTGTTCGGGGAGATATCAGTAGTTACAATATCCATGTCCACCATAAATGTGTCTTCTTCATCCATCACGCCATCATCCAAAACATCGTCCATGGTGTAGCCAAGCCTTTCGGCACGTGCCAGCATATTAAGCAAGTTTCGGGAGTCAATGGTTTTGAGCCTTTCAGCCATGGCCTTATCCAAAAACTCTGGCGACGCCCTTTCTAGGATCTTTTCGGAGATAGTGTCAATAGACGTGGAATCCATGTGCTCAGCAATCTCAACAATGCAAAGCTTAACTATGTGTTTGCCAAAGCTGAGGACCGATGGCTTCGCAAATTCATCAGCCCTGCTGAGAGAGATATTGAGCTAAGGAAGAAAAGAAATCAGCACATTAGCCAGCAAAAGGCAACGCCCTTGATCCTATATACGCAAAGTAGGAATGGCAAAATGGTATAGTTTGCTTACTAGGAAAGCGCGATGATACATGGAGCCGAATAGACACTTCCTCCAGTTCTCGCGTATGACTTGGCGAACAACATTTCCCGGAAGAGCATCTATCATTTGGTGTAATTCATAGGTGTCACGGACAAATGAGCTCTCCAGGTTACGCTTGAGTTGACCAGGAGACACAAAGTCGGATTCAGGATAATAAGTCTTAACTGGCTGGGGAGTGGTGGGCGGACGCTCCGATGCAGATCGTTGATGAGCATTCGGCAAGTAAGATGGCAGGGCCGTTGCTAAGCCCGCGTGCGAAAGCGGCGGTTGGGAGTTTGAGCCCGGATTTGAGTACGAGCGCACCGGGGCCACAAGATCAGGCAAGATGCCCAGACCAGGATTACCCGTGGTGGCGGAGCCTCTCATTTCTTTGGCTACATCTGGCCTGCCATTTGGAGCCGAGTTGGTCAGAACGGTATCCCGCAATAGAGCGCTACATGGGCCCCTGTTCTGAGAAAAATCCGATGTTCCATTTGCAGACGGCATCAATCCTACAGCTGTTTGCTTCATCTGATGCGGCTGTTGGTGACGAAACGAAGATTGTTGCTGCGATTGCGTCAAGGCCAGCAGCTCCTGGGCCGTAGTTGGGCCGGCAGAGGGGCTTTGCATAGTGTCCAGATGTCCCTGGGGCAGTTTGAGCTAGAGGAGGTCTAGAGCAGACAGACAGACAGATAAGTCGCAACAAAGTGAGCCCAGCCGGAAAAGAGCGTTTCGTTGATATGAGGCGTCTCCCCCGGTTCTGCGTGGCTCTGTCTTGAGGAGTCCACCCTTTTTCTCTTGGCTTAATAAGCGCCAGAAGTACGATGCGTCACGTGCCAGCCTACCAACACAGCAAGGCAAAGAAAAAGATTATATAAACAGGTAACAGAAAAAAGAGAATGAAAAAGGAGAAAAATAAAAGACGAGGGAAAAAAGAAAAATAGAGTGAGCCGCGAGCACAAGAGCGCTAAAAGAGGTTAGCGACGTCTTTATTTTCTTTTCCAAAAGGAAAATACAAAGGACGCCGTTTCTTAGGTGAAACGCGCTATCGTCAGAATTAGCAGCAGCCTAAAAATTCCAGCGCTCGTACTCTACTCGCACACTACGAAACAACAAACTTTGCAATGTAGCGTATTCGTAGCCAGAATTTACCAGGCTAGGTGGTAGAGATAGTGATCGAAGAAGTCAATTAGAGATGCAAAAGCAAGGTGGAAAACAGGCATCAATCAGCGGTAACAGTTATGGAATTTTGTACGTTTTTGGCTTATGTAAGCTTACATTATCGTGCCATTATCCCTTTCCCCTTTTCACGACTGTTTATTCTTTGCTGTACCCGCTCTCTCAGAGACCCGCTTTTTGGTAGCGGTTTCTGTACAACGTGGGCTCTACGCAACAACGCAAACACATGACGAAGAAAGGGAACCCGAAATTAATTCAACACATAAAGTCCAATAATTCAACAATGCCAATGATGGAAATGCAGCGGCGCGAAAGAAAAAGAAAAAGAAAATCAGAAAGCCTCCAACTCCAATGAATCCCAGGTATCAGCGCTTCATTTCTACAGCGCTCTCGTTCAGCCCATCAAACACCAAGTACTTCAAACTTACAGCGTATTTACGCGGGCTGCCAGGTAGCAGTACATGGAATACGGCCTCTTCTCCGCCAGAGAATATGCTGCTACGCCCACTATTGCCATCAGCGGCATCCACCATAATGAGCCATCTTCGCGGTGGGTGACATCCACATCGTCGCTCATCAAATTCTGCGTTAGCTGTGCCCGCTCCGCCACAGCCGAGCTCAGCCAGGCTGCCAGAACGGGGGCGCGTCTCAACTGTGTGCGGAACCACTGAAATCGCAGAGCATGTAGTGCGCGGTAGCGAGAGTGCCATTCGGCGATAGGAATCCCGCGGCCATTCACGTCAAAGCAAGCCCAGGCTCCGGCTTGCTCAAGGTCAGCCGATACGGCAGTACGGGCCAGCACTCCGTCGGCAACAGCCCGGTAGTAGCGCGTCACAAGCAGGTCGAACCCTGCATCGCTATGGTTGATGTGCTCCTCAAGGAGGCCGATGTCATGGTCTAAACGCGCCATGCGGCTACGATCGCGTTCAAATACCTGTGGCTGGTGACCCCAGCTGGCCACATCTAATGGTGCTATGGTGTGGCCTGGGCTGGTGAAAACGCGCATAGCAAGTGTGTCTTGGGCAGTCCATGGGGCGTTGGAGTCAAGTTCCATGCGGTGGTCTGGGTGAACAAAGTAAGCCACCATCCGTGCAGCAGAACCCGACTGTACTAAGGGTTCCCAGACCATCATGGGACTCATCATGTTGGAGTGGCCGGTCTTGTCGGGAATCATGTCGAAGGCATCAATGAATTTACCCTTCTCAACTTGAATGTCACGGAGGGTCTTGCGGGCTCCGCGTAGGGCTTTCGATGGTGACTTGGGAGAGGGCATTGACGCTGGCGCTGGTGCTGAGACGTCTGGAGGCGATCCCTTGAGCACCAGCGAGCAAAGCCCCCAGTCAATGCCGCTGGGCTGGTCAGGAATAGTATCCCACCCACCGCAGTAAATAGGTGCGGGGAGCACAGTATTCCTAGTATCGTAGATTCCCACATCAAACAAGTCGTTGCCACTCAGTTCAACATCACTGACTTCACTGGACGATACTGGCGAAGCAGCTCCAATATCAGACAGCGAAAGCGGTGGAATATCAAATTCGGCAAGGACACGAGGAATTAGAGAACTCTCTAAAACCCCAGTCATTTCCTCGCTGTGCGTGGCAACAGGAACATAAGCCTCACCAAGATCTTCAGGGCCTGGAAAAGTACTCTGGCGAGTATAAACATCTGGTCCTTGCGGATCGGAAGGATCCCTATTTCGAGAATGTGGGGGGAGCTGGTACAAGCTTATTAGTTTGCCGTGTTTGCTATGTTTGCTTGATGTTTGCTAGTGAGGGCGGGGCAGCAGGGCCACTCTTCTCCATCTCTTCCCTCTAAAATTACTTACATTTTGTCTAGCCAGTGACATGTTGCCACTGTACTCGGGGCCCCTGGGACGACGAAGCTCCTGTTGCTCGCTCGAACACATTCGTATATAAGATTTCAAGTTTACGTGAAGCTGAAAGTCAGAAGGCAAGGAAAGAAAAGTCAAAAGGGGAGCAAACAAAGGTAATTCTTGTAAGTGGGCTGTGTGTCTTTGTGTCTGTATGAGCATGTAAGTGTGTACTTGAGGAAATCAAATCCAAGGTAAGTAGACTATAGACATGGTGTTTTCTCCAACAACAAGAAATAATCAGGAAGAGAAATAAAAACAAAAAAAAAAAACCAAGAAATCAGAGAGTTTACCAAGACCCTTTGCCCTTTCAGTAGGCGGTTGTCTTCCGGGCACGGATTAGTCTTGTTTCCTACTTCAGGACAACTAAGACGACGCTAGCACCTGTAATCAGGAAGATGCAGAACAAGACCAAAAGCCGGTACATGTTAATGCTTTGTCCTCTGCATGCACCAGAGCAACCATTTACTAAAACGATAGTGTGAGGGCAACCTTTGTCGTGGGCCGGGCAACCAACAAAGGGGTTCGTGAGGGGATGGTAGGCGTTAATGACGTCACTTGGTAAATTTTGGTGTTTGATTTTGATATGCAGCGATAAGATGCTAAGAGAATATAACAAAATGCATAAGGAGAGGCGCGGGCAGAGATAATGGAGTTATGGAAGAAAAGGCAAGGGAAAATGAAAGACAAAACAATGGCTATTCCTCTCCCTCCTAGATCGCACAGCCAATACACGCCAACAGCGCCCTCTCGAAGTCGCCTCTGGTCTCCCCTTTGATCCTCCGTGCGAGATCCCGGTTGTACATTCTCTGGAACTCCATCTTGACACCCTCCATAAAATTGCGGTCCCAGTGTGCTGCCACAATACGCCTTGTCAGGGCTTTTTCGTCTGTTCCCATTCCGGACATAGCCCGCTCAATTTCGCGGGCGGCATTCTTGCACGGGTTGACGGCATGGCGAAGCTGGTAGAGTAGCGCGTCCTCCATGTGTCCCGAGAATTCCTTTTTTTGTCGAAAGTTAGCAATTAGCCAAACGCCATCATGTATATTGGTTGTTGAGCCTGGGATCAGGAATTACCTTTTTAATTACATCCTCCAAATCCTTGCTATAATTCCTCCGGTATGCATCGGCAAATGCTCTGATCTGTGCATCATTCCGTGTTGCGAACAGGCTGCATATCGCAATCTGGTCTGTTCCCAGGCGGCCCTCGCCTGCCTGGTAGATTACTTGGGCATCAGCTTCAGCCTGGTGTGACTGTACTTGCACCTGGCTGTCGGCTCTTGTGGCACCCAGCACTATCATAAACATGCGTTCAGTCTTGGCACTCAGATCGCCTTTGACGTCAGTTTCGAGATTGCGGCGGTAGGTGCGGTTGTACATGCTCTTGATGGCATTCATATCAGCATTGGAGCGGCCAAGCAACACATCATTGAGCGCACGTTCGTTGGTACCGGCTCCGATGATGGCGCGGTGCAGCTCGTAGGCATCGTTAAGACACGGCCCGCGTAAAATAGCTAGCAGTACGAACTGAAAATCACCACTAGTCTCGCTCTCGACGTCCTTCATCAGGTTACGCCGGAACTGCCGCTCAAAGGACTGTTTTATAGCCTCGATCTGTAGCGGGTCCTTGTCGGCCAACTCGCGGATCAACGCCTTTTCGTCCGTGCCAAAACCCTTCATAGCTTTACGGCACGCACTGGCTACGGGGTCCGCGTTCCATGCAATCACCTGGGGCGGTCCGTAGCCTAAAGACGGCTGATCGGCCGGTACATAGGGGGGGTAACCGCCACCAGGCATGGGCTGCTGATGCCCGTACTGCCCAGCAGGCGCTGTGTATGGGACGGGAGGCGGTGCTCCGTAGCTGGGGGTGCCGTATGGGGCAGGGGGGGGAGCTCCGTATTGGCCTGGCGGGGGTGCCCCGTACTGGCTGGGGGGTCCAGGCGGAGGTGCGTATTGGGCTGGGGCCCCGTACTGTCCAGGAGGAGCACCGTACTGAGGCTGGCTAGGCGGGGGGCCAGGTGGGGGCGCATACTGGGTTTGTTGAGACGGCGGGTACTGGCCATACTGTTGGTTGTGTGGAGGATATTGGCCTGATGGCGGAGGGGGTGGGTACTGTCCCTGGGAAGGATACTGAGGCTGTTGGCCGTAGCCTTGATGCGGGTAGTGGTAGGCCATGCTGTCTGCAAATAGGGCAACTATATGTATAATGTGTCCAGAAGGGCTAAAGGATGGAGTGAAAACCAAGAAAATGGAATCGAGGGCCTGGGCTACCCGTTGCTATATGTACTGCTGATTGCTGATGGGCCTCATCCTCCCGTTCTTGGTCTTCTCTAGGCAGCTGACTGAGTTGTCCGGCTTAGCTTTTTTTTTCCTATATTATAATTACATTTATTGATAATAATAATTCCGTGTACTATTTTTTTTTAGTATGACGAGCTTCCCCTCATTTCCTCATCTGAATGCCAAGCACAACATGGAATATAGTGCAGTGTCACTACGACAGTAAGGTGCAAACTCTGTATGTAGCATGGTTCTTTTCTCTACATTTTGTTCTCCTTTCTTCCCCCTCGATTACCTTTGAATATATTTAACGTACGTCTACTGGAATCACTTAGATCAAACGACGCTCATTCTTTCATCCCCCTCTCTAATGTATTTGCAGGCCAGTCAAATGTTTCTGCCATCTCTTTTGTTCTTCTGTGCTGCAACTCTAAACCCACTCACAAACACCTTAAAGCCGTCCGTCCTAAGGCCTTAAGCTTATAAAACAACCTGCTTTTCCGGGCCGCGTCTTCAACCAGTGGCGCAGCGCCACACCAACGCCAACATCTGCCTTTATCTGCATATGCTAGACTCTTTAGTCTTGTTTGTGCCCCAGGAAACAAAAATACAAGGCATACACACGATCGAATCATGGCTGAGGGCTACACATTCAGGGTTATGGGCCATTAGAAGCATGGCTGTGCAAACTTTTAAGTGAAAATGATGTCATTCTTGTCTTGTTTATAGCCAACCCTAACTAGCCCTAATTAGCACAGTTAATCTTCAAGGCGCTACAGAGAGCCACTCAGCAGAAACACAGCTCTTCTCTAACCCCTTAGCACAGCCCTTTTCAGCTAGCATGAATGCCTTGGCTCCAAATGGGTTCTTATATGCCTCATGCTGCCTAGGTTGCTTTCTTTAGGCATCTGGGTGTTTACCAGTTCTAGATTCATCAGGGGTTAAATACTGTCTTCTACTTTATCAAAAACAAACATCCCATCCAGGAACACGAAAATGGCGGGCTTATCATGGAGCTAGTGCTCCGTCTATCCTATCTCAGTTCTTGGACTAAAGACAGAGGTGAAGAATTAAGGCGAGCACAAATTCAGACGTGCGATGTGCTGCTATGTACTGCCCTGGGAGTCTATTTTACACGTTCCTGGTTTACTGCTTGCACACGTGACACGCCTTGTATGTCTTGTGTGACAAACTGTGATAAGTAGCTTGTAGGAAAACCCCCCTTTCGCCCCAAACAGTGCAACAGGCTTGTATACTTTCTTGCTTTCTTGCGCTTATCTCTTTTGATTATGGCTTATGTGACATTAGGTCAGCGAGTGTCGGTAAAACCAGCTTCAAGGTCAAACCCAATACGCATGCACCTGGAGTGCTGTCTCTGTAGGCTCTTATACAGAAATCAAAAGTCTACGATCTCACCGCCTTAAGCATATCTCGAGGCGTCTTACCAAGTTTTCTTTCCCACGAGGAATGTAATAGCTTGGGCAAGGGTAGGTGCTTTGTCTGAAGCTTTTAACTGTGTTTTTGATGGGGTGATAAGTCTGTTTGGAGGTGCTATGCTTAGGAATTGAAGTATGGAAAAACATTCACTCTATAGCACGTCGATGTACGCAGATAGTCTGGCTATAAAACCCTTGACAATTTCCTCAATTGAAATTCAGCTTCACAAACTAGCCAAGTTCTCTCATTAGTCATCTTTCCACATACTGAT
The DNA here is from genome assembly GCA_038407095.1 of Ceratocystis destructans. Taxonomy (NCBI): domain Eukaryota; kingdom Fungi; phylum Ascomycota; class Sordariomycetes; order Microascales; family Ceratocystidaceae; genus Ceratocystis; species Ceratocystis destructans. The sequence continues at coordinate 96,224 of JAXASZ010000586.1, forward strand.
ATTCAAGCCGTGACTTCTTGTTTGCTTGAACTTTGCCGCTCATTCAACTTTGACCTATCATCTGTCTTCGCCGATCTGTGCCCTTTCCTAAACCCATCCAGCCAACATACCAGCCACAATCCCCACCAGCACCTTGACATCAAGACTCGCTTCGTAGTTCCTTTCACCCCAGTCTGCTTGAACAGTTGCTGTAGGCGTTGTAGTTTCCCGTTCCAAAGTGTTTGCTGGTGTGGATGTCCACGACGACGACGACGACGACGGCGGCGGCGGCAATGACAGCGATGATATCGAAGGCGATGATTCTGATGAGTAAGCCCAAGAAGATGGAAGCAAGTAGGGTGTCAAAGATGGTATATCAATCTCGGCTGGCTCAGTTGCCGTTATCGCTGTTGTCGTTTCCGTATCTACCATTGACGCACAGTTCTCTACTCCACTACCATGGCTATTCGAGAAGCCAATTTGAAATTCTACTGTATCGCCAACAGGATAGCACTCGGTGCCGGGAGCCATTGCCACTGGTCCTGACCATGCGCCGTTTGTACAGCGTTGAAAGGACGTCGTCATGCAGTTCCAGAGGCCCTCGGGGGAACAGCGGGCACCCTCGAGCTGGGCTTGAGCCGTGGAAGCCGAGGTAAACTCTGAAGGTGTAGAAGCCATGGCTGTGTGGGAGTGGCTGACGAGGCCGAGAAAGGTAAGCGGTATATTTGGCTGGACTCGCATGATTGTTTCGTATCTGCTTTATTGGCTTGGTTGGCTGGTAATATAGGCATGAGTATGATAGCTAGTAAGAGAAGGGAGAGAGGGCCTACCACGCGTATACACTTACTAAAAACGAAAATGGCCCAAGATATGCTCTCTTTACTGGGCACCAGACACTGCTAAATTTATGAGTCCTGTCACGAACGACGCAAGATGAGAAGCAAAAAGACAGCAGAAGCAAAACAAAGAAGTTTGGTGTTTATGGAAATATATAAGTGGTAATAGGTAGTCGAAGTCGTGAGGGGTAACCACCGCATCTCTCATCATGGGGGCTCTCATCAAGGTTATAGTACATCGTCGCTTGTACACTGAGCGTACATGACCTGGGCCAGACCTATGTAGTGCAGTGAAGGATTGTGATGAATCGGGTGCGGATGCAATGTACACATATGTATACGTATGTACCAAGCCTGAAGGGCCTTTTGAGGGACTCTTGTGCCTCTATAGATCGTGTACACGTGATACGCTTGTATCACGATTGAGGCCGCCAGTAGAAGGTGGGTGACAGAGATTAACAAAGCAGGGAATTAAGGAAAGAAAAGAAAAGTTGTATTGAGTCGTAATTCGTAACTAATTATCCAGCAAATGTCCCGTCCCTATATGTTGCTATATATCACCCTAACCACATGCAGAGCGCTCGCCCAGTCATCACCAGTGTGTAGCCACTGCCAGCACACCACCCGCTACTGCCATAGTCACGGCAGATAATGACCACGCATGCGAAACGCGCGAAGCACCAGAAACAACCACAGGCAGCGTCGAGCTCGGCAATAGGTACCCGGTTCCTGAGCCTAGAGGGCCAGTTTCTGGCGTCGGTGTCACTGTCCACACTGATGTGCCTGATTTAAGCACCGTGACTGTGAGAGTAGTTGCAGGGGGAAGACCCTCAATTGGAACCACCGAATAGTCATTGGGGTCAAATGTAGTAGGAGTTGGAGGACTGGAGGATGATGCATCGGATCCCACATCAATAGTTTTAGTGACCATCACAGTTTGTAGAGAAGTGGGCGTGCGCGAAGTGGGGTAAATGGGGATGATTGGGTAGGACGATGAGGTTGAGGATGTGGCAGCGATATCAGCAGGCACGGCAACAGCCGAAGAGGCGGCAAGGAGGGCCGGGGTAAGCAGAAGGTAGTTGAAGCGCATGACGTAAAAGAATTGAAGAGCACAGACAAGCAAGCGATGATAGAGCAAGTACGGAAAAGACGTAAAAATATTGCAGTAGTAGAAGTTTGTTGTGCAATTTCTCCAGGAGCTGACCAACGAGCAGATCTCCTTATATACACAAGACTAAAGGCGCTTACAAGGGCTTGGCTTGGAATGTCCCCAAGACACGTACATACGCGCTTTGAGCTACAGCCTTCATGCACGACACGCAAAATTAATGAGGCTGGTATGGCTTTGCTGGCGTTGCAACAGCAGCTTTATACCTAAGGCAAATCCGTGTAACGCTAGCCTGAAGGATTTAAAGTTGGTGGCTGGATACAAAAGAAATGCTGGCTATTTGTCGGGATAATCCTCAGCTATTTTGCACACCCCTAATCTCTACAGCCCACCCATTCATGTTGCCATCTGACCATGCTTGCGACAAGGCTCAAAGTTTGATGCGACATAGAGGCCCAACACAATACTGATACTGACGAGCGCCAACTATCTCTATCTCACCAAGCCCATCATCTGTTATCTACAAGCGCTCAGATATTCACTACGCACACACGCAACGCTGTCAAAAATGGTTGGAACAGGCACCATGCCCTCCATGACGGAGTATCGCAAAGAACAGGCTCGTCTCCGTGACTTGATTGAAAAGCAGCGTCAAATTGCCAAGAAGCTGGTGAGTTCCGCCAAATAAATGAAATGCGACTGGCTGTAGCTACACTGCTCATCGCTTTCTGGGAGAATAACCCCCTAATTGTTATCCAATCTTAGGCTGCTGTTGAAGAGACTATCGCCCAGAAGGAAACGAACTATCTTGAGGCTACACCCAACGGCAACATTATCTTCGGCTTCGACTCGTACATAAAAGGAATTAACTCGGCGGCGCAACGCAAAAAGCAGAACGCGCCTGATGCTAATCGCGTATTCTCCCGCTCGTCCATATCCTATAGGCCTGTGGTCACTGGTGTATGTCTCCCCAGCCTCTCGGGAATGCCAAGTCCAATATTTGGCCTTTGACTAACTCTTTCACCCTCTCTTATAGGATGCCACCCCTGGATCCTCTAATCCATCATTTGCCGCCACCCCGACCGCATATAAGCTAGAATCCGGCAACGCAACACCTACCACTGCAACGGGGCCTGCCCCATCGTCTGGAAAGGCCGGCAAGAAGAAGAAGGTCGTGGCCGTAAACGATGATGATAGCGAAGCCGATACAAGCCACCCACGCAAACGAATCAACTTTGGTAGTGGGCGGAAGTGAGCGGTTTTTAGGGAACCATTCTGCTTTAGACACATGCAGATTCTAGCTCAAGGCCTAGCAAACAGTCAAAAACATGTTGTGGCTAGCTAGCTATCTAGCTTGAAAGGCCGGATTCTACAAATGGGGAGTCATGTCGAACATTCTTCATGGCCGCCTGAGAGCACCTTTCTGCTAGGTTTTCTTGGAGCCCTATGAATCCCCAGCCTGTGGCGGTAGTTTTCTATTCTTCGTCCCCGAGGGAAGGCAATATCGCACGTCATCACTCGTATTATTGGAGTGTTTGCTAACGCTGGTCCCTACATACAGTAGAAATCCCAGTGTGCAAGTGACTGCTATTGCTGCTGCACAACGTTGTGGCTAGATTCCGCTATTAAAGACGGCATGGTATGTCTTACGACAGCCAAGTTCTGTCACGCAAGGACTTTGACCTGAAATTCAGGCTGCCATGCGGTTTTATACTTGAATTATGACTGAATGATGATTATTTGCAATAAGATAGTACAATATACCCAGTACAATATGGGCTCGGTGTAGCCATAAGCCTGGATATGAATCAAATTTATTCTAGCCGCATTATAAACTCCTCCCTGCTATAAGTCGCCATCTTCAAGGTTCCTGGCGCCATTTTAGTTGTAAATACAAAGTCTAACTGCTCTTCCTTTGTCTTATCCTTGGTGTTGGTATCCCCTTCGGTCCTAATTATTGTTTTCTCCTTCTCGCCCCCTTTCTCTTACACACTAATTCTGTTCGCTGGCAACTAGCAGTAGCGGCGAGAAAGAAAATAAAGCACGCAAATATAGTGTCTGGTAAGTGGTGGACACCTGCTTACAATATGCAACGTGCTCCCCCGTGCTGTGAAATATCCAATCGCTGATTGCGTCATTGGCTCACCAACTTGTGCATTCAGAGTAGTTTCTCCTTCGCCGCCGCTGTGTATCTCTCTCTCTCTCTCTCTGTGTGTGTGTGTGTGTGTGTCTTCGTTCATGTCTAGTCGATCCAGTCTCAGTTTAGGTAATTGTATGTCTTGTTTGTTTTGCTCTCTTTTGGGGTAAGTAAAAACGAGAAGCAGCATGAGGACTTACTAGAGAATCCGAAATAAGCACAGGGTGGGCTGGCCGATGGCTGTTAGTTGTTTTGGCTTCTTGTGCCGGGCGACCCTGGAACTGCCTTAGTTTACTCGGAGGAATCTGGTATATTAGACACGGCGTGCTTTCTAGGGCAGGTTTTTGTGAACAATATTTTTTGTTTCTTCCTATGCTGAGCGTCTATTACATCTTGCTCTCAGCGGTTCATACAACCATTCAAATACCCACAGATCTACTACTACACCATCTCTGGTAGCCGACCACAGATACCAATCCACTTCACAATGACAGGTATAGACGAGCCAATGTTGAGCTTATCACGACTTCCAGTCAAGGCCCTACCACGCCGGAGAAGCAGGTAAGCCAGCCGCGCAAAACAGTCCACAGATACGACGCAGCAGTTAAAAATATGGCATGTATAGAGCCGACAAGAGCATCCGAAACCCATCTCAAGACCCGTCAACTCTGACCCCACGAGACTTTGTCCCTGAAGACGAACGATACATCTGCAACTCGCCATACAAAGAAGCCGACCACCAAACCGACCTCTGGGCCCTTGACTGGCAGCAGGCATGCATAGTGCTTGCCTTGGAGATATTCGGAAGCAAGCGCCCAGACTATGCCAGTGCCTCATATCTCGACTGCTTCAACTTTGAAGAGACACTCGAGTATCTCCGAGAAATTGTAGGATCTCGGGCACCAACCTTCACCAAACAGACACAGTTTATTGTAGCCTTTCGTTCCAAGCTCAAGAACCTGGATAGGTACACCGACCTAGGCGACCTAGACAAAGCAGCTCACGCCGAGGCAACCAAGCTTGGCATTTTAAAGTAAGTAGAATCGTCTCAGCCCACGCTACCTAGCCAAGCGGAAATTCTAGAATTCTAACATTTTGCGTCGGTCTCTTAGGTACTGGTACGGATTTCCCGACGCCGAAAAGCGAAACCTGGCAACCTGTCTATGGGGTAACCGCGACAATGCAGCCAAAGCAGCCCATTGCCAGTATCACCGCAAAGCAATAAAGCTAGGAACGCCAATGTATGAATGGTTCCGAATCGAGTGCTATGAGTTTACAGTACTGAAAGGACTGACTGGATGGGGGTTTGAGCAAGTTTCAGTCCCAGGGCATTCATCAAGCTGAGGAGCTTCCTGCTTGTCTATATTGTTTCTGTTGATGGTCGGATAGGCATATAAACTTACCACATTAAAGCCTGGGAGTTGCTTTAGCAGCGGGCATGCCGCACAAACCTGTGTGTATATGTGTTTAAGTGTACGTGTACATGTGTGTGAGTGTGTGTGTGTGAGTGTGTGTGTGTGAGTGTGTGTGTGTGTGTGTGTGTGTGTGTGTGTGTGTGTGTGTGTGTGTGTGTGTGTGCATGATGTATACTGCTTGCAGTATGTCTCAACGCCTCGCATTGTACCTAAATGGTAGAAAGTGTAAAAGCAACAGGCAATAGTGCAAAAGTCATACTTATCCACCCTCGCACTGTACACCTAAGCTTCTGCCACTCGCGGGGCTTTAGGCTTTATACGCTGAACAAGCCTAAATTCTGCCGGGCGGTGAGTCGAGCGCAGAGGGGCAGCCGCACAAATCTACGAAATTTCTTACTGTTAGACAACATCTCAAAATCGAATCGCCAACTATCATTGCGATCAAATTAACCAAACACCTTCCCCCTTCCCTGTTCACTTCTAACTTCGTGTCTTGGACTTCAACGAGCTTCTACTTTGATTACAGTAACGGCTCCAAACTTTCCACCTTTCCACTTCCCGACTCACCGACCCGATTTACCCCGGCCCCTCTCCGTCTCCGACATCTTATTTCTCTATTTTATTTTTCTACACCGCAAATATGGCTGATGCTACTAAGGATTCGGCGCCTACCGTCTCGGTGCAGGTGGAAGCTCTTGTAAGAAGAACACCCCGCTACCCCCCCCCCCCCCTTTCCCCTCTTATTCTCCTTTTCCCTTCTCCCACCCC